>JAUMHE010000040.1:1836248-1854954 GCA_032359235.1 Enteromius mattozi | reverse complement strand
TGGGATAGGCCTTTCTCTGCAGTGGTAGTGGCTGCGCCTATTCTAAAGGAATGGGAGGAAAAATTGGCTGTTGGTATAAACCTGATAAAAGATAATGAGAGAATTTAGGGTCAGGATGTTTCGTTGGTTCAAGAGACAAACGAGAAATATTTACAGGAGTCGATAAATACTGCTTATTGTTTTTATTTGGACAGGGAACAAATGTATCTGGCGTGTGCTCCGTCACAGAGATTGAAGACGTGTATAAACCAGCAGGTAATCCAACCAGGTAATCGCTGAGGTATGGCAGGCAAAACTTGAGGACGTCTGGAAAGCAGAGGTGACCGTGAACGCAGGCATCTAGGATAGATGGTGGTGGCCAATCTTAGCGGTTTGCAGCCTCTGGAAGGAGCCGCGGGCTCGAGTGGAGTCTCCGGCGGAGCGATCGGCCGCTTGTCCGCTGGGGTCGAGGGAGGAGCTGTGTCCTCAGGTTGGTAATCTCCCGAAGAGAACTCAGATTCAGACATAGTGCTAGTCTTTCTCTGGCAAAATGCTATGAATGAGATATCGAGGTAAGAAAATTCGTACTATTTATAGGAGGCTTTTCTCATTCTGATTCGCTGATAATGTGATTGGGAAATGAGGGGCCAGCCGAGTTAATACCTGCGCGCACTCCTCCTGAAATTTGTTTTACAAAAATCATATATTGCTGTCTCTTTTTTTATTAATCTATATATTTATTATTTATCTATATGTCTGCCTATCATCTGTTTATTTGTTTGTTTTTATGTGACTAGCAAATCATGTTTGTTACTTGAAGTAAAATAAATGTTAACTAAAATAAAATATAAAAGCATCAGTTTGTTTTTTTATAATTTAATTTACAAATAAAAATAAAAAAGTGAATTAAAAATAAATAAAAACTATACAGATATATTTAAAAATAATAATAAAAATGGCAAAAGCATAAATTACTAAATTGCTAAAACTTTGAAATGACTATGAAAACAGAAAAATTACATTAAAGAAATATTTTAAAAATTTAAATAAAAAATTTAAATAATAATAAAAACTATAATAGTGATAAACACTTTTGCAAAATGCAGGTATATGCTCAGTTTGTCTTTATCAACTTAAGTACTAAAATACCTAAAACAAAAATGGAAATAAAAATTGATAAATCTACTGTATATAAATATTTTTACATTTTTTAAGAATGATAAAAATGTTAAAAATATAACAAATTACTAAAATTTGAATTGACTAAGAAAACAGAAAATATGAAGAAAACTAAATTAAAATTATTAAGATATTAAGAAAATAATCTTAGATTAAATATTAAGAAAAATTATAATATTATCTTAATATGATAATAAAATAACACTGTTGCAAATTGCAGAAATACTGCACATGTGTATTGGTTAGGGGAAAAATTATTTGAACTTCCATAAACCTAAGTAAAATATGCAGTTATTTGAGGCAAAAACCAAAACGACACTTTTACAATAATTATTGCTTTTTATGTGATGCGTCACTTCTGCTGTCCACATGGAATTCTAGATGCATATATGAAATCTTTTCGAAATTGCAAAATCGATGCAAAAATTCAGCGAGTAGCCCTCTCTTCCCCGGTGTCACCATTCATTTGCATGTTCTGTCAGCAGTGGTCAGAAGAGCTTTGATTCAGCAGAAAGAGGCATGCTCCGGTCTATAATATTGATGCCAAAAGAGAAAGAGGGGAAAGAGGGGGAGGTGTGGAGGGGTAAAGGATGCAGAAGGGGTGGTGGGGGTGGGGCCTCTGGATTGGTGGGGGTGGGGCTGAGCCTTAGCTGCAGATTATTCTAGAAATTGCCAGCTGCAGCAGTGTCTGCAATCAGGCTAAAACCGGTTTTGACTGGGGAGGTGGAAGTCACAGTCGATTTTTGTCAAGCCAGCCCGGGTGACTGTTTATCTCTAGGGCTCAATGGGACAACATGCATTACAGCGAATGTGAAAATGTCCCAGCACTTCATAGTCAGTTTAATAATTCATTCACCTCCTTCTCCAGCCTGTCACAGAGAGAGAGAGTTGTGATACTTCCTCCCAACTCTGATAAACCATAGCCTATGCGTTCAAATTCAAACAACAATAACATGTACCAAACAAAGCAAAGTAAATGGTGTAGTGTAGGGAGATTAGATACAGCTCAGGGTGTCAGGCCGCAGTCGTTTCTTTTTTTTTCCCTCTCAGGATGGTGTTCTCATTTCTACTGCACATCTCTATGGAGCCGACAGATGCCGGAGGTCCTGCAGGATCCAGAGCCCTGGGACTGTGCCTGATTAAAACACACTATTAATAACGAAGAGCCGCTCTGCCGGCGAACGCGCCCACACAGATTTAATCTTAATCTGTAAGCATTCGCATTACGGAGCACAGAGCCCTGACCCCCGATCGCCTCCGTTCCCCGTGACATCAGCAAAGGCAGGGCGGCCATTTTCCTGCACAGAGCTGAGAATTTGTAATGGAGGGAGCTGAGCTTGGTGAGGGGAGAGAAAGAGTAGAGGCGAGATGCATGGACGGCAGTGCAGCAAATCTAATGTGAAAACAATTTGACTGTTGGGGGAACAGTTTTAAAAATTATACACTTCCATTCAAAAGTTTAGGGTCAAAAGTTTTTATTTAGTAGGATTGGGTTATGCTCTCCAAGTCTGCATTTATTTGATCAAAAATACAGCGCTATATTGTGAAACATTATTACCAATTAACTGTCTCCTTTGCTAATATATTTCAAAAAGTTTATGGAGAACAAGGTGTAAGAAATATAAGACCCTGGACCACAAAAGCAGTCATAAATAGTACAGGTATATCTGTAGCAATATGTAACGTTATGACTGCTTTTGTTGTCCAGGGTCACATATGTCCTCTTGTCACACCCTTACAAAAAATTACCCATGGTTTTAAATAAACCCTAAAGCCATGGTTACTATTGTTTGACTATAGTAACCACAAATTGACCATGGTTTTGCTACACTTTAACCATGGTATTTGTAGTAAAACTGTGGTTATACAAATGGTAATCAATAAACCAAAAACACATGATTTTACTACAATAAAACCATGTTTCATTTTCAGAAGATTATGGTAATGCATTGTAATCTTAAATTTTTACTTTCAAACAATTTTGTTTACAATTAACACTATACTTCTTTTGTGGTTCGAGAGCCAAAGGAAGTGGAAAAATATTTGCTATGTTCTCCCATTGAAAGTTTACCCTGGTATAGTTTGCATTCACCTTTGAAAACAGGAATGTGAAAAGGTCCCTATAGATTAAATGTATAAAATGGATTTCATTCACTTCTGAAGATTTCATGTATTTTCATTGTGTTTCATTCACTTATGATTTAATCTAGATTTAAAATCAGGTATTTTACCCTGTTTTTGTATTTGTTATGCCATTTTGGGCTTATTAGAGTATCACTATTAGCTTAGCGTCATGCTAACATCAAACAATTGAAATCAGTTTAAAATCAAATCTCATATTTGTGTGGTGTTGCTTTCTACCGATCTACTGCATTTTCAATTGGTCACTTATTGATAATAAGTGTAGCTGTCTATATTGAGAGCCGGACAGCTAGCTAGATTTTGAAACAGATCTTATATCTGCAAATACAACACCATTCCTTAGCAAACACAGTTTATTATATTGATCCGCAGTGGGGGTCACTCCATCTTCAAACTATCTAGAGACAAACATCTTGTCTTTCAAACCCAAATCATTTTTCTGACTTTAACATGAGCATACAGGTTCAGTCAGCAGCAGAAGAAAACGAACACCCACAACGATTTCTTACATGCTAGCTAGCCTCTTTACCTGAGAGGACGGATGATAGACATACTGTGAGTGTATGTGCTCTTCATCTGTGTTTGCGGAGTGAAGTTGTGATAATTTCTCTGGGCAGAGCAGTACATGTCCTCCGGCAAGGTAGTAGTGGGCCAGTCAGAGATCAGGTGGATAAATTTAGCCTCGCTCCATACTGGATTCACATCTGGAGAGGGCGGAAGAGAGCTGTGTAACAGCAGTTTGATTAAAATAACCACAGGTAACTATGAACCAGGTCAAAGCAGACAGCCTGTAAGGGAGCCTGTACATGTAAGGGAGACCACTGTGACAACTCACCCCAGTCTTCTCGTATATATAGCTCGTCTATCTTTATGCAGAGATTAAAATGGACATTGGTTTTAACAGATACAGGCCTCATTCCTTGAAATATATAATACTGACCACCTTTGTTTTAGATTTGAGGGAATGAGGTAAAATCCCAAGAAGCAGCAGAAAGCAGCACCTGAATTTCAATCAATGGTTTGGCATCATGTGGAGGCTGATATTTCCTCTGTTGTTCTGCTCGTCGTGTCACTCCCTCTCTTCATTTCTCTCTCTCTCTCTCTCTGCTAGGCTCTTGGTTTTGCAGAGCCATAATCCCTTGACATTTGATGTTCTCACGTTTACTGTTTGAAGTTTTCTGTGCCTTGCTGCTCGCTCTCTTCCAAGCAAAGACAAGATCCTTCGTCCTGCCTTTGTACAATTGCAGGGCACAAAACAGCTTCTTCTACATATTCAGCTGTTGTTGCTATCAATCTTTTGATGCATTTGCCCTACCAAGAGCTCAGTATGACTACTACAGTACATGCACTTGGGTTGGGCTAATTTTATGATATATTATAGTATGTGCATAGTATGTGAAAAAGCCTGTATATTTTTCAGTAAAATGTCTGAACGTTGTTAAACCAAGATGCATTTACTTGAGAAGCAAAATAGTTAAAGATTAAGATTTGTTTTCAGATAATGTATCCCATATTAAGTTAATTTTTCTTACATTGCATTTGCAAACGGGTTGTTAAAATTCTTTTTGAAGCATAAACCTCACTAAATTGTCTTAATTTAAAAGTTAAAATTTAATCAAAACTGGGAACAAAAAACTGCTAAATGGATGAGAAAAATAACTTTTTTCATATTCTCTTAAAACAAGTCTGAATAACTCGCCCAAGCAGATGTCAGATTTTTGGATTTTATAATATTTTACTGGATCAAAAAAAAAAAAGATGCCCTGCAACATGAATGATGTCAAATTGTGAGTCTAGTTGAGAAGAGATGGGCTATTTATTTAATCAATCAGTCAGTTAATGTGGTTTTTACAGATTAAAATATGAATGAAATAAATGAACAAATGAATCAATCAATCAATCAGTCAATCAATATCAAGCAACATATTTGCATTTATAGACCAAAATATCATATTAAAGACTGGACTCTTTTTCCCCAGAAATCATATGCATAACAATATCAAAATATCTTAGTTAAAGAAAACACAGAAGCAGTTTGAATTTCAGGAACACTCGACGAACAGGTGAAATCACTTGAAGATGTGGTGGAGTGCTTCATAAGGTAAAAAAGACAACTCTAAGAAATTATCCTGGAGAACTGAGCTAATCAGACACAGCTACAGCCAGGTGTCACTTTATCACAACTGCACAGCAGAAAGTGTGAGATTTCCTGGAGATCCACGAGCTTGTGCTTAGAAGTAGATCCTTTGGTTTAATTCACATAATTTGAAAAGCAAGTGGAACCTGGTCAAAAAAAGCCACATGTGGTCCCATCAGTAGATGACACATCTGCCAATTTGATTACTTCTGCGAATTGAGGATAGTTTCCCATGACGTGGAACCTGTGTTTTAATTTCTAATTTATTTTCCCACAATAGTTTTATCATTCACCTTTAATTTGTCAAAGGTTCTCTGGAAAACTCCACAAATGTGGTGCCCATTTGTTTGGATTGAAACAACCAATCACTTCATCTAAATTTAAATCTTAAATACTCAACACGTTCATTTGCAAATCTAACAATGGGAACTTATATGAGAGATGGACCCCTGTGTCATCACAGCTGTAATTTAAAGCAGTGATCTCCTGTTCCTGCTTCATTTTGCAATCACTCAGGGGGGTGTATGTCGTACTTTGTTCAAATGAGCCTATTTGAATATGAATAACACAAGGTGTGGTGCATTATGATAATAGCTTTCAATTAAGCACAGATATCTACATACTCTTTAAAGAAGCTGGAGTGGAATATTAGCCTGCTAACAACGCTTTGCACAATAGGAAGTGCTGGTTCTCATAACAACATTGTATGATGATTTGCAATTTCATTATATCCTTGTATTTGTATTTGAATCTTTTGGCATTAATGTTAATGGATTGTCTTGTTTTTCAAGCCCTCCTGATTTTAAAATTGCTTGGCAGCTGTCAATTGTGCAAGTCAATTTTCCAATAGTCACCAAACCATTTAGTTTTCCCCATCTCTGGTGAAATTGGTCCTTTTGAGGCTGTCTTTTCACATTTTATGTGAATAGAGTATTGATCAGTACTTCAGAGTAATGGCTTAAAATAACCTTTGATAAGTGCCAGAAATAACCATAGAAAAAATTAAACCTAGACATTGTGCAGAGCGCCTTCACCTGAAATATTAGTTATGGTAAAGATATATGTACTGTCCTGAATAAGGTATTTCACATACAAGATGTTTGCATATAGTCCACATAATAGCTGAATTTATTCAAATGTTTAAAAGTTTATATACTCTTCCTAACATAACTGGGAAACTGTGCTAATTTTGTCTTATGGGAAACATGTAAGTATGTTCTGTAGCTTCTGAAGGGCAGTAATAAATGAAAAAAAAAATTATATTTAAACAATATAAGGAAAATTTACAAATCTTCATCCTGTTTCATAAGTTTTCACCCCCGGCAAGGATGACATATGCAAAAGACGCTGTGAAACCAAATCATTTACCGTTTTTGTTTTTTGTGGATCAACAGAATAAACTTGCATTGACTTAAACAATTACATTTCATTCATTTGAGTTTCAGCATTTTAGCTCCATACCATGCTAAGTTTTCAGTTTTATGAATACTATGTTTTTGTATGAGACTTCAATAATATTGTGCAGTTCACAGACTTGATGTCAATCACAAAAGTAAAATCTAAAACTAAATGGCATTTATGCATTTATAAACTTAATTTCCGTCTGATTTAAATAGCCCAATTTAACTAATTTTCCATCATTCGTCATGCTTGAATTAAGAAACAAAGTCTACAAGTTGTGCTATATACTCATTCATCATGTTGGTACAAAAAACTTTTTCATTAAATGGCTTTTTTTGCTTAGATGATGTTGTTTAGACAATCAGTGTAGGTCCTGAATAATGTATTACTCATGATTGGGAGCGCTGGTGATTTGGAGAGGTCAGAACTGTAGACTTATACTGAAAAAAAAAAAAAAAGATTTATGGCAGCATAATGACATGGTGGCATGAATATTCATGAGAAAAAAATTTGAGTAGGCTATGATAATTCTAGGGTCCTTTGTCCTTACAATGTCTGAAAGCAGAAGAGCTTGTGTCTATCAGATTCCATAAACAGGTAAAGCTTCAAGTACACACCGAAAAAAAAAAACGTCAAAGAGGATTGTTATTCTTTATCTGCCTTTGTCTGCATATTTACCTAATTCAGATGAATTCAACATTCATGGTGGCCTAATTATCATAATTATACATGTTTCTATGGAAACCTACTTGTCCTTTATTTTTGATTCATTAAGTTTTACCTTCCGGCAGATTTTAATTATTATGTTTTGATGTATGAGAGAATGTTACAATGGTGTATAAAAAAGGCTAGATTAGAGTGGAATTTCAGCAGACTTTAAAGTGTGTCCTTTTATGAGTGTTTCACAGTTTCAGGGTGAAGAGAGCGTTTGAATGTATATGAACAGCGTTCGAATATCATTTTATATTGTTGGATGAACAAAGCTGATGTCTTTCATTAACGTGGACACATTTTTTTCATAAATGTACAATTTTGCTGTACATTTTACCTGTCCTGTCTATCTTCGAAATTACCAACACCGCAAAGACATTTTTGCATTTCCTTTACAAATAAACTAGAAGATCTGTTTGGTGCCAATTAACTGCTCAGCTGAGAAAGATGTACTGCTTGCTATGCTTTTCATAGAAAAGAAGATAGTTTTAGGTTCATAAAACACAAATAATAATTAAGTACCAGTTTGCAGACTCTTTATGGGCATAATTGGATATATATCATAATGTATATAGTACATATACAGCTAAATTTCTTCTGCATTTGTGTAGAAATGTGTGTGGAGATTCTCATTATAGATGACTTTTGTTTGACTTTGTGGGAAGTAATGGCATTAGTGTGGTTTGTGAAAGTTTCTATCTGCTATGTTGATGTATATTATAGATTTAAGTAATGCTTAATCTCCTTTTTAATATATTGTTAATGTACTTATTTAGTGCTTTATCGTACATATCATAAATTATTGTATATGTACATTATTTGTTGAGGTGGTCTCCAAATGCTCACCAAGTAAGATGCCAGTCATAAACCAGGATAGCATCTTTTATGCCTGGATATATCTCTGCTGCAGCAGTATGTGATCACTTAATTTCAGCGAGACACCCAGATAGCTCTAAACGGATTAGATAGCATCCATTCAGGATCATGCACTTATAAAAGGAGCAGTGAAGGCCTGTTTCTTATTCTGGGGTAGTTCTAATCATATATCAAGAAGTTCTGTCAGATTTGAATGATTTTGTCAATTTTATTTTTACAGAGCTTTTTTCTTGTTGTCCCCTGTATCATATAAGTCAATTTATTGCTTACTTTTTGTAAGTATGTATATGTACATGTAAGTATGTACATGTATAAGCATGTATATATTTAATAAAAATAGTTTATGCTTATATATTAAATATATTTATATACAAAATAAATTATATCAATAGAAATATATACATATACATACATATTTACTAAATATATACTGTATGTGTGTGTCTTTAAATATACATAATAATATAAACAGTACACACATATATTATGTACACAAAAACTTTTATTGTGGATGTAATTCATCATGATTAATCATTGCCCAACACTAATGAATACATACATTTTAAGTATTTATTTGAGCTGAAATTAATTCACTTTTTTTCCACAATTCACATTCCCAGTTTGCGATATCAAGCAGCATGAGCTAGTTTGTACAGTTAAAAATAACTGGGAGTGAATGACACCGGAAGTCTTGTACATACAAGTTACCAATTGTTATGTCTACTCCAACATTAAAATTTAGGTGGATACAGCTTGAATGCCTGCAAAATATCAACCTGCTGAAGTACATGATTGATCAGTTAGAATCAAGTATTTCATAGAGCCATGTAATAAGGCGTAATAATCAGGCATTTTATCGTCATTTACAGGTTGATGCAATGCCTTTCAGTGTGCTGGCTTTGAAAATGAGACCGAGAGATTTAACAAACACTATTAAACTTTGATAATGGAGTACAGTAGAACAGCTACAGCAGCTGTGTGGACAGATGTCCGAACCTGGGAGAGAAACGCAGCGTTATCCATCACAGCAACAAGCGAACGCACACACACATGCCATTTGTGGTATATTAACAAATTTGCATCTGTTATGCTGATAGAGTTTTACTATGTTTGAGTGTGTGTGTGTGTGTGTGTGTGTGTTTATGAGTGAGTGAGATGCCTATAATAACCCTAGTAAGGGGAGGGAGCTGTCCAACAGCAGGTGCTGAAATCCACAGATGCACATACAAATACAGTATTCTTGTCTGGATCTGAAACACACCCACGCGTTCCTCCCATATGATTTAGAGGCACATTTCAGATATCATTTTCATAAATGTTTACTAAATATCATCCTGCAATGGAAATCACAGGAAGTCACATCTAGGTGCATTTTAGAAACCCTGCCTCCTCTTTCCTCTTCCCCAGACATGAGCGTATTGATGTGAGACAGAAGCAGAGAAACTGATATTCTCCTCCTGCTGCTTTCATGAATTTCACTTGCAATGCAGGGGTCAGGCCACTGCACTGAAACATTAGCCAGTCTATTTCTGGGCTTCCCCAGTAGTGCTCTTTCCTTTCTGGTTACATGTTTGCAAAGCATTTTTCTCTCTCACTTTCTCTTCTTTATTTGTTCGCCACTTTTTATCCATTTCTATCTTGAGTCAGGGAAACAGTGGTCGTATGTCGTCCGTTCTGCACTGTCCTCCCCGTGACCTTGGAAAAGAGGCACGCGCCATGCTGTCGCTGTATTCGGCACAAGGCTCCTGTGGCTCGTTTGGGGCCAAGGCCTCTGCGGGGATCCATCCAGCATGAAGGCTACAATGTCGGCTGCAGGAATTAACTGAGCGTGGCGTGATCACGTGGAAGGCTAGGCTCGGTCTCTGGGGGAAAAATGAGGGTGAGAGCAGCAGTCTAAACCACAAGACATAGTTCATCTCACACACAAATGGGACGAGGTACAAGGTTTTTTGTTAAGAGGGATCGGGGAACATATTGATGATTTTTGAATATCAGTAGTGTTCTTAAATTGTTTAAAAGTTGGTTGCATGTGTTCATTCTTTTTTGTTAATTTTCATCTTCAGGTTAGTGTGTGTGAGTATGTTTACTTAGAGTTTAAGAAATGTAACAAAATTTGTTAATCTGAGGAGAAAAAAGTTTATATTTAAAAGAAAAAAAATACATTTATATATGTTTTATTAAATTGAATATAATTGTATTATTTGTTATGTGGTATATATATATAAAATGAATATAATTGCACTATACTTCTAAATCTCTCTCTGTTTATGGTATAGCATAAAGGTTTACTGCTAAAAAAATGTAAAAATTATGAATATCTTATTTAGGAATGATTTTAAATTTGAGCATAAATTCAGAGTTATTTGGTAGTGTATAGTACATAGTATATATATATATATATATATATATATATATATATATATATATATTTAAACAAATAAAATAATCCCTTTGTAAATAATAATAACCTTACCCTAAATGCTATAATTAATATAATATAAATAATATATGTTAAATTTATAAGTATACTCATTGTGGTGCAATTAGTGTGTTTTTTCCTTGACTAAAGCTGTGTGTGGGAAAACCTAGTCTAGCCACCTTAGAGAAAACAGCGCCATCACCTGGTACCAAAAAGACATGCATCCATCAAACCTCCAAATTCTGACCCCAAAAATTATCCCAGTCTCCAGATACACATAATTTTGTATTCAGACTGACAACATTCAGCGATTCTTCTAATAGTTTGTTTATTTGACTCACAAAGGGAACAAATGAAAGGCTGAGTGTTACCTATTATCATTATCAAAATTACTAGAAGTCCTCATTTAATTCTTTTTAGCATTTCACAAACACTCAGCCTATTTTCCTGTCATTTTTCTGTACCTGTTTATTGAATCCACCCACACATTCTGACACACAAATGAACCCATTATAATGCTGCCATTAAAAGCATTAAAAGCAGTTTAATTCATAATGAAGTGCTTCATTTTAGAGCAATTCTTTTCACTCTAATGTTGCCACAACAATGCTGATGCTTCAGTGATATTTGTGGCAGGCATTTTCATTATTGCCTTGCTCAAGTCATATAAAATAAACACATTAGTAAGACCTTAACAAATATTTTTGAGGAACAACGTGACCCAGAAGAGAGCCTTGATATTGTTCAATAATTTAGTTTTTGTAGGCATATTACATGCATTTCTCCTTGCTGAAACCTACAAACTCAAACGAAAGGAAAGTTAAATATAGTTAACTTACCCTCAGGCCATCCATGTTGTAGATGCATTTGTTTCTACATCATAACAGATTTGGAAGAAAGTAGCATTACATATTTTGCTCACCAATAGATCCTCTGCAGAAACAAATTCATCACTAAAGGCCAAAAATATCAGTCCATAATCCATAAGGCTTATTAAACAAGTGGAAAAAATCCATGTTGTCATCCGTTTTGAACTCTTTCCGTTTATAAACAGTGCTTGATCTTTGCATATTTCTCCCCTGATTCAGATGATATGACTTTTTTATTAATAAGGGAATCATATATTTAGATCGAAGATGTTAAAAATGTCTTGATGGATCTGTTTCTTACAAGCAATATGTTAATTGATTGACTAGAGTTACTTGTGGATTATTATAATGTTTATATCAGCTGTTTGTACTCTCTCTCTCTGACGGCACCCATTCACCAGGATATATTGGTTAGCAAGTGATGAAATGCTAAATTTCTCCAAATCTGTTCCAATGAAAAAATAAAGTCATCTTTGATGGTCCAAGGGTGTGAAATAATTTTTAAGCGTAAGTTTTCATTTTTAAGTGAAAGAACACCTTTAACTGACATCCCCAGTTTCTACACATGAATCCCATATTTAAATGAACACATGATTCACACAAATGCACACAAGCACAGACACATCTCAGAATCGATAACAGGCCTGCAAAGAGTGTGATATGGCTGTGTGCTAGTTGCTAGTGTAATTTTAGGTTCACACACTCTCAGTTTTTGTGTTTATTCTGCTCATTTTAAAACGCCACTGACTGTGATTTACCTTTCACTACATAATTGAAAAAGAAAATCAATAGAACTCACTTGAGATTGCTGTCTCTCAGGAACTCTGACTCTTGGCTAATGAATCGATCCGGGGGGTTTTTTTCCCCTCCACGTTTTGTTTTCAGCTGAAAGAGCAACCCACCTCTCGCTGTCATATCCACATCTCAGCTGTCAATCAAGCCACCAGACTCCTGACATTACATATTAATTTCGACACATACCATCACCACATCGCACATGATTGCAACATGACTTGTTTAGCACTGCTATCACAAATCGATGGCAGGTGGAATTTGTTTCTGACACACTTGGGCGTTTCTGAGTCCTGCTGTAATCTGTCCACTGGCAGAGGGAGGTGGAATCCATTGTGCATCTCTGATATCTGCTGCAGTGCTGAAACAATCCAGCCTGCTTCCTCCAGATGTGGTGAGCACACATGACTGGGTGGATCAATAGTGCTGGCATGGGAAGCATATTGATTGGAGTATAATCACTGGAGAAATGGCTGCTTCAAAAATTCACAATCATGGCTTAGAGAGAGATTCTGTGCAACGTATACCACATCTGACTTAAGATATTGGATGAAATGATTGATTAATTTGGGAAAATAGGTATTATGTTTCAAACTGTAGTATGGTACATTGTTATATAATCTCATTTTGAGCATGTTTAAAGTCAACATGAATTGTTGTTTATAACACATTATGTTATTTTATTAATTTACATATTTTCTGAGTCAAACATTTTCAACAAAGCAGACAGATATATGCCTCTGACATTGATACTGCAATTTTTTAAAGAAATTAATATATGTAATCCTGGAGCACAAAACCACTCATAAGGGTAATTTTTTAAAATTGAGATTTATATAATGATGATAAACAAGCTTTCTATTGATTCATGTTTTGTTAGGATAGGACAATATTTGGGCGAAACATGAAATTTGAAAATCTGGGATCTGAGGGTGCAAAAATTTTTAGAAATAATGAGAAAATCGCCTTTAAATTTGTCCACGTTAAGTCCTTGCGATGCATATTACTAATCAAAAATTTAGTGTTATTTATATATATATATATATATATATATATATATACGCTATAAAATGTACAAAATATCTTTATGGAACATGATCTTTTCTTAATATCCTAATGATTTATGCCATAAAAGAAACATCAATAATTTTGACCCCTACAGTGTATTTTTGGCTATAGCTACAAATATACCCATGCTACTTTAGACTGGTTTTGTGGTCCAAAAATGTAAAACATCATTACAAATATTAAGCAGCACAATCTCAACTGTTTTCAACACTGTTATAGTAAGAATTCTTTCTTAAACACAGCACACTGACATTGAAGGCTGCTGGAAATTCAGCTTTGCCATCACAGAATAAATTACGTTTTAAAATACATTAAAATGGAAAACAGTTAAGAGTTTAATAGTTTAATGTTGTTTATTACCTATTACTTTTGTCATGGGTGGTTTACCAAGTCAACCACATTGCATTGTGGCATTTAGTATTCTATGCTGGGGCAGAAGTGAGTTCAATGGATGCATTTGGAGTTGAATTACTGCAGATAATTGTGACTCATAAAATCAAGTAAAAAAACAGCAGAAATTATTGTGACATGATAAATGAATAGGAAAAAAATGAGGTAAATATTAGTAACTACTGTTTTGCACAGAATATTTATACAAGAAATGCAGGAACAAATACGTGACTTTAATAGTGCTATTAGATGTATTCTAAATAATTATACTCTAAATTTAAATTAGGCATTTGCGAGAAATTCTGACCAACTAGATATTGAGCTGTTTGCGGTTTGTTTCTCTGTAATGACAGAATGAGAGCAGCTCTCACCTCTTGCCTGTAATTCTGACTCTGCATGCTGGGAGTGTGTGAACGGCAGCTGACTGAAAGAGCTGTGCCATTTCTGAAGGTCAGCACTGGGGGTGGCCTTTATCTCCCTCTTACTTCCCTTATCTCTTAATCACAGCCATTACCACAAAAATGTTATTTGTTTGTTTGTTTGTTTTGGACTGTCGTATTACAGTGTTTGTTTCTTTCTGTGTGGCCCTCACAGCAGGAGCTGAGACTGTGGCACACATTCATGCTGCCTGCTAACCCGCAACCTATCACACACACACACACGGTTGTTTCTGTGAGGACTTTCTATAGACTTCTATTACTTTAATTCTGAACAAACAATATTTTTTATCCCTTAAATGTACCCCTTACAGGAAACCTGCTTGTTTTGTTACACTTTTAGATAAGCACCATTTACCATTTTTAATATTATTTTCCCCTTGTGGGGATTAGCCTAGTAAAATTTTAGGTTTTACTATCCTTTTGGGGACATTTGGTACCCACAATGTAGCAGGTACACACACACACACACACACACACATATATATATAACGTGCTTGTGTGTGTGTGTGTGTGCGCGCATGCACTACTTGGCTGAATTACCTTGGGTTTACACATGGTGTATTCATGCTCTTTTTGGAGCTGTGTCCCATTGCTAAAAGATTAATGTGCCATCTGTGATTCTTCAGCATCTCTAGGCAGGTAATTTCCTCCATCAGCCTTTCCGTAGATGGTGACCTCCTTTTACATGGCAGGTCTCCTCTCTCCAACCCATGTCGGAGAGAGTGTTATTAGACAGCAAACTGGATGTGTGAGGTGAATGAGAGAGGGCAGCTCTATGAAGATGGTTAATCTTGTGAGTTCCTCTCACCTTTGCCCAGGGGTGAGACATCTACACTGTATAATTACCACATAAAACTTGCAGGAAACACCTCCAGCGTGCTTAGAGAAATATAGAGTCTATGCTGTCACTCTCACCGCCTCTTTCTTGCTCTCTCTTACTCGAACTTTGCTAATTATATCCCACTGTGAATGAGAGGAGAAATGGTTCAGAGAGTGGTTATGGTAATCTATGAGTGATCTAAATGGGGATATACAGTACTATAGACTATATAAAGCTAATTATACTGCATTAGTGGTGGGGGGTTTCAGTGACTCCATCTGCAGCTTACATTGAATAGGTGAATAAACGATTTGATTCATTGAAAAACTAAATAAGTGACCGTCTTTACATGTAAGCAATTTAACTCTCTCAATTTAATTCATTCAGGACATAGATGTCTTTATGAAGTGTCATTTTGTCTTTTAACTGCCTGATTCGTTCACAAATGCTAAATCATTAAGGGGTTAAAAAAACTATTAATGAGGAAGTTACTGAATCATTTACAAGACTGATTCATTCCTAAACACTGCATATGCTATTATATATGTAGCATATGTACAGTATCTATATGCTGAGATTAGTCAAGTCAAGTCAAGTAGGCTTTTATTGTCATTCCAACCATATACAGTTCAGTACACAGTGAAACGAAACAACGTTTCTCCAGGACCAAGGTGCTACATACATGCAACAACATAATTTAACAACAAATTAAAAAATAAACAAGACAACATTTTTAAGTTAGCCTAAAACTATCTATTTTCTATACAAAAATGAGACAACAATAGACAACAGACGACAAAGTGCATGTGCAAATGTGTAAACAAAGAGCTACAGAGTGTGCAAAAACTGCAAATACTGCAAAGAGCAGTTCAGGTAGGAAGGTATGAACAGTTATGAGATGGTTGTAGAACAGTGTGATTGTGCATATGTGTGTGTTTATCAGTTCAGTCCTAATGTTATTTAGTTCGTCTGACTGATTGATTTGTGTGTGTGTGTGTATGTTTATCAGTCCAGTCTCTTTGTGTTCAGGAGACAGGTGGCCTGGGGGTAAAAACTGTTACATAGTCTGGATGTGAGGGCCCGAATGCTTCGGTACCTTTTTCCAGATGGCAGGAGGGTGAAGAGTGAGTGTGAGGGGTGTGTCTGGTCAGCCACAGTGCTGGTGGCTTTGCGAATGCAGCGTGTGGTGAAGATGACTTCGATAGAGGGGAGAGAGACCCCGATGATCTTCTCAGCTGTCCTGACTATCCCTTGTAGGGTCTTGCGGTCTGATATAACACAATTCCCAAACCAGACAGTGATGCAGCTGCTCAGGAGGCTCTCAATAGTTCCTCTATAGAAGGTGGTGAGGATTGGTGGTGGAAGCTGGGCCTTCCTCAGCCTTCTCAGGAAGAAAACATTCATGCTATACACATATATATTACACAGAACATATTTCTTATAAGGTTCTTATCCAAAGTAGCACATATTCATAGTTTTGAAGCTACTATTTTTAAAAGAGAGTCTTTGAATCATTTACTTAACTGACTTGTTCAAACACACTTGACTTAGGAATGCCACTATTTTGTGTTGAGATGTAAAAAGATTTATTGTACTTTGGCTATGTTTGCAACCATTTTCATTGGTGACGCAAACAGCAACGTTGATTGTGTGGCATTGATTCACTCAAAATACGTTTTGCAGATTAGAGTAAAAATTATTTACTTTTGACTTTTTACATCTTACTTGCTTTTGTGGATGTCACATGTCCCCACTGTGTTTTGTTCATTTAATATCATAATATTTATTTGTTTACAACTTCTCAAAATCCTGCCTTAAATTAGAATGCCAGATTTTCAGTGTGGCCTCAGACTTTTTCACCCTGTTATCTCTCTTCATCATTTCCTCTCCCCTGTATCTCTGTTTTTCCTTCATTCCATCTTGCTTGTTATCTCACCCGCATATATTCTCTGAAAATGTCCATACATGTCAACCAAACAGTGAGAGGAGAGACAAAGCCACTGAGTTAATTGCCCATCATTTACAGCAGATGGCTGCTGACAATATGTAAATGGTAGTGTGTGTTTTTGTGTGTTCGTGTGCTGTTAGGGCATAAGTGTGTGTGTGTATTTGGGTGAGATTTGGTCAATGATTTTATTTCTCTTGATTGATAGGTAATGACTATAAACTGATAACAGCTGCAATTACCGGTTGTAATTTTCAGCAATTTTTTCTAACCTCGCTTGTGCTTATTTTTAAATGTTTGAGCATGTAAAACAAGATCACTGGTTATGAAATTGGATGTTTTTGTTATATAGGAACACCCAAGATAAAAATATGGTTATAATTGACTTCCTCTCATATAATTTTATTCACAGTAAAAGTGAATAGTGTAAAGCAAGGTTACTAGTTTTTTCAAGCTTGCTGGCTCTAGTCCCCATTCGCTTTCATTACACTAAAGAGAAGCGCTTAACATTCTACTAAAATTCTTTCTTTTGTGTCTAGTTACACTGATTTCAAACAACATGAGGGTACGGAAGGACATTTTGGCTTGAATTAGTGTATTTTATAAACTTGAAATTTGCAATTCGCATTCAATTTGCTCCTCTAAAATATCACACAGATGTAAAAACATCACTTAAAGTGGTCTTTTTAAACATCCAGCAAAGCTCTCCTATATGTTTATTTGACAGGAGTTCTTTTTATTTAAGGCAAGGCCCTTGAGGTTTTGCCTTTCAAATCAAGCACTCTTCATAAAGAGCATGGACTGTGTTGGTAATTTAAGACGTGGGGTTTGAATACTTAACATGAATTGAATAAGGGCCTGGAATCAATGGACTAGGCAGAAGCTCAGTCCACAGAGCGTGATCTATGTTCCAGTGGGCAGCACACAGGAAGCTGTGAAACCACAACCGTGCAGAATCTTCCTGTCGCTGGATCGATACGGCCTCTGTAAACACTCAGCCTCTTACTCTCTTGCGTGGCTATAAATCAGGACTCAGCATATAGTGCTTCCACAACAGACTGAGAGTGTGTGAATGTAAATATGAGGGTAGCTCCTTGGATATTAATAGTAGTATTCCCACATTGGTAATCCAAAAATCCTTTGAATGGCTTTTGGGCGAATTATATATTGGGCATTAGTGCCCATTCAGTGAAGAATGTATTCTCAGAGGACAATTTTATTGCTCAGAGGTTGCTCTGTCATGGCTCGGGAGAATTAATGGAGCTCTCAGTTATGCTTCACTGAAGTGTCAACTTTTTTAACAGATATAAAAAAGAAACATGAGCATAAGCAACATAGCACAGAATTTGATAAGAAATGTTTGAATTCATTTTGAAATCTATCACCTTGAACTAATACATGTTTTGTGGTCCAGGGTCACATATGTGTGTGTGTGTGTGTGTGTGTATACAGTGGGTACATAAAGTATTCAGACCCCCTTAAATTTTTCACTCTTTGTTATATTGCAGCCATTTGCTAAAATCATTTAAGTAAATTTT
>JAUMHE010000040.1:1801351-1836148 GCA_032359235.1 Enteromius mattozi | reverse complement strand
CAAAGGGTCTGAATACTTAGGACCATGTGATATTTCAGTTTCTCTTTTTTAATAAATCTGCAAAAATGTCAACAATTATGTGTTTTTCTGTCAATATGGGGTGCTGTGTGTACATTAATGAGGAAAAAAAAGAACTTGAATGATTATAGAAAATGGCTGCAATATAACAAAGAGTGAAAAATTTAAGGGGGTCTGAATACTTTCCGTTCCCACTGTATCTATATATACAGTACGAACTGTACTCTCAGTATATATATAAATTGAGTGCACCGTTCCAATCTTATTATTTTGAAAGATATTATTTAATTTTATCATTTTGCCTAAACTGGTTCTCAAAGGGTCCTTGCCTGATAAAATTACCCTTATTAATGAGCCAAAAAGCAGATGTGGTCTTGAAGTATATCAAGTCTTGTGTGAAAAAATGAAACGAGCAGTCTGTTACAACATGTCCCCCTCTCACGCTGCATATTTTGATTAGATTAAATATTTGCTATTAAGTGTTATTGGAGCCAGATGGAGTCTTGTTCATTTTACAGTAATTAGGACAAGACGAATCACTAATGAAACACTCACACACACACACGGTGGTGCTGCAGCATCCCTTCATCTGCTCACACACACGATGCAATTTGATCACTACAATGTGTTGTGATTTAAATTTCTGGATAAAACACTCTGCTTCCGTTCAGTTTTAACAGTGTCGTCTGACTTGCTTTTGGTGACCTCTAGAAATGTGCTTTACTCATTTTAAATAGCAGATTTTTATGTTTACATTTATTATGCGCTCTATTAAGGAGGATATATCGGTTGGAGTGCTATATCAGACAATATAGTGTTGCCTTGAAATCAAGGGTACATCTCTAGTGATCGAGCCAGTGCATCACAGCTGGCCTTGAGTGCTTGTTGGAGAGCAGAAACTCAGTGCTCAGTAACCTGCTTCAAAGCAAGGGGGACCTCTATTGGTCAAGATCTAGCACTTACACCACACCTGCAGAGGGAGGAATAAACTGGCAAATAAATCTGTCAATATTCATTTTGAAATGCAAATTCTGAGTGCCATGGAAATAATCACATAACAGCGTTATAACACAAATCAGTTTAGCTTTTTAAATGGATAGTTCACCCAAAATGGAAATTACCACATGATTTACTCACCCTCAAGCCATCCTATGTGTATTTAACTTTCTTCATTCAGATGAATAAAATCAGAGTTAAAGATAGCTGTATTTAAAGCTTTGTAGACCATAATCGCTAACTGTTGTGCGTGTTCAGAAGAGAGTGGCATTCCAACTGTTGACATTTTTCTTACACAAACTCATTGCTTCGCTTCAGAAGGCCTTTATTAACCCCCTGGAGCTGTGTGGAGTACTTTTTATGATGGATGGACTTTTTGGGCTTAAAATCTCATTCACTGGTATTCATTGCCCTTTCTCATTCTCATTCTCAGACATTCTGGCAAGGTTTTTTCAAAATTAATTTTAACACATTAGCACAAAAAATACATATGCATTCATACATCACTCATTGGAAAGGTTTTATTTGTTTATATAATTTTATTATGTTTCAGTTGGACTTTCATCTAATGTTTTTTTATGTTTGTGTTTTGGATGTTCAGACTGAGAGAACATTCCCAATATGTCTGGAAAATGATAAAATGGAATGCTGCCTTTTTGTTTGCGTAACACACACACACAAACACACAAAATAATCTAAAAAACTGGATGTTTTGAGTGTTCTGAGAACATTATTTGTGCATAAATAACATTGTCCTATAGTACATGGGAATGTTAGCAAGCCATTCCTAGAAGATATTTTTTAGCTGGATTAAAAAGGTCTTGACCCATTCATATGGTTGAGCTAGCCAATTAGCTCATTTAATTTATTAGCAGGCATGCTAATAAAACCATGCGGCACATCATATTAAATACACACTCTAGTAAGCAACATCTCTTGCATCTGCTTTGCTCATTAACTGCCTGCGAAACCCCTCACTCTCTCTCTTTTCATACAGCCCTCCTCATCCCCAATCACTTGCATCACTTTCCGCCTGCTAGCGGTGGTGTGTGTGTGTGTGTGTAGCTCTTTGATCCTTCCCGATTGGTGGATAAACACGGGTCCCGTCCTGAAGCAAAAAGCCATTATATGCACTCTGTGTCTGCAGCCGTCCGTCATGCATGGCGAGGCTCAGATCCCAGCGAATCAAAGGTGTCCATTCTACCTCCAGCTCTGGCATGAATATTAATGGGTGCTGTGCCGGCTGCCCTCCTCTGTGATGTAATTGCAGTGCTGAGTGCCTCCGTGCCACAGAGTTCATCCAATATAAAATAAAACACAAGGACCAACCACACCCCCTCTGTGTTCTAGCTTGTTTTTAACAAGAGAAAGTGAAAACCGCTTTTTCAGTGCTAAAAAAAACTCCTAAGATTAACACATGCTCCGCAATTTGGAAAATATGGTTATATAACACTTCAGGCTGTGGCGTCTACACACGCGTTAGTATTCAGGACAGAGCAACTGCCACATTTCTTTACCTGATATGACCTTCTTTGTCTTTGTGACCATCTGCCCACAACACATATTCATACACAACTGATGAGCTTTATATCCATTCATATTTGACAGACTGTCATTCATCAGTGCGATATACAACCTCTGCACAGTAATGAGAACTGTAGCGGTTATATTCATTTACATATTCCTACATCACTGTCCCTCTTGAATAATATACATAATATGAACATAATATGTGCCTTCTTACAGTTAGGTTAAAGCCTACAAAAATGTTACTGAATATAGTGCAGCCGGTTTACAGAATAGCTGATTATTGTTAGGTTATTCTTTTGATGCTGTGACACATACAGGACAACCACTGTAGTCGTATTCTTGAATGAATCTTTTAAAGGATTTGGTTGTTTTTAGTGAATCAAAAACGGTGGGTAGGTTACTTACAAATTGTAACACGTTACTGATTCCAAATTACATGACAAAAAATGTAATTAGTAACATAATCCATTACAATTTAGGTAATATAATCAGATTACTTTTAGATTACTTTTGAGCTATCTTGTTTTTCGCATTGATTTAAATATTGTACTATATTGATATAAACATACACACAGTGAGAAAAAATATTCAGTTTGGAAACATCAATGTTATGAATACATTATTGCTGTTTTGTAAATAATATGTAATCATGTAATCCATAAAAAAGTAACTGTAGTCTGATTATGAGTAAATGGAATTTACTGTAATTACAAGTACTTCATTTTTGTAATCTAATTACATAATCCAGATTACATAATCATCTGAAGGAATTCTGAAGGAATTAGTCCTATGAGTTGATTATATTAGTAAATCAAACACAAAAATCAACACATGTAGGTGATTCCTAAATGAATGAGTCTTTTTAGTGAATCAAAACATTTGCTTAATTACAGTTAACTGAGATTCTAAGTAGCTGTTTATGATTCATCTCAGCAAAATACAACCTCAGCACAATGATGAGTTAACCAGCTTGCACACCAGTCTAATTACAGAATGAATGTCTCCTGTGAACTGATTCTTCTTAATGAATCAAAACAAACAGCACAGCTAATGTAGTTGGATTCTTTAATGAATCATTTTTTGAGCCTGTTCATTTTAGTGTAACGAAAACATGCGACGCTTCTATCATGATTCCTGGAAGAGTGATATAAGTCTGTATTTTAGTAAATCAAACGCATGCAGCTTTACAGCTAACTGTGAGTTAGCCTACTGAGTGGTTGTTCATATGACATGTAGTTAGGGATGCACATTATGAGATTTGTCAGCGTCTCATATCTCTGGAATCTTTAAGAAATCTGAATCATTAAAGCTTCTGCAGAAATCTTTAAACTTGACACTGCTCTAAGCATTGAGTTTCAGTTCCTGCCAAATTACTTTATGATAAGTCCTATTGTGGTGAAACTTGGGAAGTGACCCTTTGTGGTAAATTCTTTATCGGCAGCCACTGCTGACACATGGAACTTAACAGAAATTCTGCTGTTCTGAAGTTCTGAGAACTTTGAAGAATTTTTTCTCCCTCAATCTTTTGGGTTTATTTGGCACGTTGTTTGTTTGTCCTGGATCTGTCAATCATGTGCTATGTGACAGATTAGAGAATAAAAACCAAAAGGATGGGAGAGACAGAGTGCGGTAATCACCAGCACCATCCACTCTGTGGAATAAGACCCAGTTCTGTCACGCTTTTCCTCAGAAAAGCTTATATGAGCACTATAGAGACTGCTAGAATGAGATCCAACCTTCAGGTCCAGACAGAGAGCAGTCTGTAATTCTGTCCCTGATGAATGGATAGGAGACATGCACACCTTAGGACACGGATTTAAACACTTAACCTTAAGTATTAAACTTTAGCATATAACTTATCCCATTCTATTTGTGGTATAGTTCACTCCAGTCCTTTTCTCATATCAAGGTAAAATATCTGATTCATTGAAGCGAATCAGTTGATTCTGAACAGACCTCTCTCTTATATAGTAAATGACAGATTCATTTTTAGACAATCAGTTTATCCTGAATGGTCCTCACTCACATATCTATAGTTAAAATCTCTATTTCATTCTAGTGTATCAGTTCACCCTGAATGAACCTCTCTCTTGATTCATTCTAGAGAATCTATTTGTTTGAAACGATTCATTTAAATGACACAGAAATAAGTCCCTGTACTGTGTATTTATTTTTAACTCTATGTAAATTGTTTTTTATTGTATTTCATGTTAATTTTCTTATTCAGATACTGTTACTCTGTTGAGATTGTTAATTCATTCAAAACCCCACATTGCTTTTAAATAAGTAAAAAATGTTTACTTCTGGTTATATTATTAATTACAGAAATTAATTATATTACTGTACTTTAAATGCTAATTATAACTTGTCCCTTTAATTATTGTAATGTATTGATTATATTGTTACTTTTTGTATCTGTAGGTTTAATTTCTGCCACTATAAATTATTTGTTATTAGAGTAAGGTTGCTGTTCTATAAAACCAGCTGGATAATTTCTGGATAAAATGGCTATATTGTGAACCTTCAGGCTCAGAAAGAGACAGAAAACATGGAGAACTCTGAGGAACTCTGGGACACTGTGTAAATGAAATCCAAACAGATTTATAAGAAGCTCTGTCAATGTTATTAACTCCAGCGATTCCATAACACAGCCCATCGGGCATCTTTCGATCCAGAGGTCCTGTCAAACTTCACATTGTCTTGTGAAGTCTTGGCCATTCTCACATTCTCTTAGCAGTCAAGACTGTCTGTTTGCTGGGCTTCTTAACCCAGACCTGTCATAATCTAGTGTGGCAGAGTTGCAGTCCAGGCTTGTTCTGCCTCAGTCCTGGTGTGGAGCTTTAGGAAATGCACATGTCAGCATATGGTTCTATGGCATAACAGAGAACTTTAGCAGGGGACAGACGGAAGAGGGCCAGGGGAGGGGTGACAACAGTTGTAATCGGATCATTGGCTAAAACAAGCTGAGTCGATGGGATCAATAGAAACTGCACATGCAGCAAAGAGCCTTTAATGGCCTTTAATCTCCATTAGGTCTTAGAGGGGAAGTCAGAGGAGAGAAGGTTCAAGCCCCTCCAAGTGTCTGTTTTGTGAAGATTATTTCTTCTTTTTACATTTCAGGACGATTCTGGTTTTCTCTTCTGAGTTGATTGTTATATTTATGTATTATATTTTTATATAAATTGTAAATAGTAAATGAATAAAATTCTATATAAAAATTCCAGGCTTTGTATATAAATACACTACAATTTAAAAAAAAAATAATACCAATAACAATTCACATAAATAAATAAATAAAACAAAGCAAGCATGTTTTCTTTTGATCAAATGTGACAGCAAAGACATTTTAATGTTGCAAAAGATTTATATTCATCAGAGTCCTGAAAAGTGCTTAATATATTCCAGCATAATAGCACTAAAATAATAGTTTTTAACATTAAAAAATTATAATCTAAAAGATATCAATAAAAAATATGTTTCTTAAGCATCAAATGATTATAGTAGAATGATTTCTGAAAGATCATATCACACTGAAGACTGGAGTAATGACTGCTTGAAAATATATTACAACAGAAAACGTAATATTTAACAATGAAAGTTTTTTATATAATGTATGTGTGTACTGTGTTTATCATGCATATGTAAATATATATGTATGTATGTATATATATATATATATATATCCTAATATGCTAAGCTAATATATGTAGGTATAGGAATATATACTGATGCAAAAAACAGTAACTTGTGAAAAGAAATCTCTGCATAGTATCATGCATTTAAAGTAAATGCTTTTAAGATGACACTAAACATCATTATCTGTTTGTTTTTTTTTTAGCATGCAAACCCCTATCAGATGGATAAGTAAAATAATTTTTCAACAGGCAACCGTCCTATAAAGCTTCAGCCTAACCTTGCTCTCAGCCATTTCTCGGCAGTTAAATACGACAGTTGCTTCAAAGAGAGCAGAATCAAAGGCCTTTGGCTGTGGCTCTCATCTCATCCTAATTGGCTATGCTGAGCCTTCGAAAGGAACATCTGTAGAATAACAGAACACCATTCAACTGCATCAGAATGAATCAGTTCCTTCCGATAAAAAAAGATTAAAATCACTCACTTGGTTTGTCCATCATGATAAAATACTAAAGTCTTGACTGCAGCTTTACCCTTTAGGAAGTATTGATACAATTAAATGCATTATAAATATGTAAACCAGCGCTAAAGTGAAGTATGTCACAGAACCACTCACTGATTCAAAGATGAGCCGATGTCATATTATTTAAATTTGTAAAACATACTCAGATGCTACATGGTTTAACATTAAAACTCCTATATGCAAAGGAGGCAGGAGGTGAGGAGAGGGAAAATGGAAAATGTGAAAGCTGAGCACTTCATAAAAGGTCACTGGCAATCATTTGCAGTGCTCCGATCAAGAAGATGCACTCCTGAAAATGGCCATTTATATTATGCTACAAAATGTTTTACAGATGCGTTTACATTCTCAATGTGCTCATGAAAAAAAAAAAAAAAGTACTTTTTATGTACGCATACATGGCATAGTCTGTTGATTTGCTGTGATTGACCTGAGATGTATGTTTTGTTCAAAAGGCCTGTTGTGATCTGATCCGACTTCTCAAAAACAAGGGCCAGGAAACCCCAAGCCAGCACAAGGGCTGATGAAATAAAAACCATCATTTGCATATTCAGCCTTTGTTCTTTTCATGCCTGTGAGCCAAACTGGCAATTAGAGGGAGTGCAGCAAAGGTTATTAATAGCATAGCCTGTGTTGAACAAACTCACCTAAAAAAAAAAAAAAAGGTAAAAGAAAACGTTTAGCAGTTTGAGCCAGATGGGAGTAGTGATACATATGTGGCGAACATGGTAAAGTCTTAATTTAAAGCCTCCATCTTAGTAATTACAACTTTTTCTACAGCACCAGACAAAGAGGAATTTCTTCTGTCACGCAAAGTGATTCTCTTGGCAAGCCACCATTAATTGACTTTACAAAGGTGCAGATTGGACAACAAGTGCCATGTTCATGCTGTAATTGCCTGATTAAAGATGAAGAGGCTTCTGGGCGAGAGACGAGAGCTCTGCCTTTTCCAATGAAATGACATAAGACCTTGTCACACAGTTCATGTAGCTGCACACTCAGCCTTGCTTGCCATTATACTCTTCCAGTTGAACAGAATCTATTTAATATAATTTTCTTTTTACTGGTGTTGCTCTTTTGTAACATACTTGCACACAAAACATATATTTCTGTGATATTTACCTTTTTTAAGGCAATCTAGTTGACCACAGGTTTTAATTGCAGCACATTTTCTTAAATAAATAGTATATAAACAAAATATAAAAAGAAATAGAAACTGGGGGTGTATATATTAATCACAATTCAAAAAATAACCTGAGAGAGGAAAAATATGATTTCAGTTATCTTGATAGTGTGTTACTTAGCATTTAAAGCAAGTTAGAATATTTGATTAGGCTATTCTTAAATATGTTTACATAAATTCAATTAATAATAAGTTACAGTAAATTATAATAATATTTTTATTTATATAAGTATATAAAAAATCATAGGCTATTAAAAATAAATGCCTCACCACTGAGGAATTAGGTATTCTTATTTTTTTTACATAATATATTTGTTTATTTACTTTTTAGTTTATATTAATGTATGTGTCCAGAATCTGGGTTAATTTTTTAAATAATTTTTACATAATATTTTTATTTATTTAATTGCTTTTTATTTTATATTAATTTATTTGCCTATGTACTGGGATCATTTCTGACCTTGGCACAGTCATTTTATTATATAGTTATTTCCTTTCTGTTCATCTAAACAGATTTCAAATTATTTAGCAAAGTGGGGGATTAAAGAGAAGAAAAAAAAAGAAAAACCAAATAGTTTTTTCACAGCAGAAGCTTTTACAGCAGTGCTTCAGTCAGAAATGTATTAGGCAATAGCGCCTCCTAATGGATGAGCCATTAAACACAATAACTCCTGCTAAAATACAATATTTTGTATTCAGACTTGTGTTAAATGTGTTTCAGACTAAGGTTAATATTAAAGTAGCCTATATTTACATTAGCCTAGATTTATTTTCACTAGAACTAAAATTGCAAAAAAATATTTATTTAAATGTAACATTTAAAATTAGATCAGGGGGATGCTTCATTAAACAAATTCACCAAACAAGCCAGGCTTATGTCAGTTTTCTAATTTCTACCAAACTAACTGACAAGTCATACTAACTAAAATAAAGCGGTCTTATTTGGTAAACATGTTTTATGAAACAGGCCCCAGGTGGTGCTGCCATGCGATATAAAAAACCAAACCTGCTGCAGTCAAGACAGTTTTCAGAATCCATTTCCATAAATCTATATTTATTTTTCAAATCAGATTAATTAATCACATCATACCTCAATTAGCATCAGCATCATTAAGAAGCATTGATTTACAGTAACCTATACAAACATGGCCTTAAACCAAAGCACACAGAAGAAGGGAACAGAAGGTGTCTCTTTTTGCAGCAGTGTCATCTTCCTGCTGATTTCGACTGTAGAACGTGAACCCAGATGTGATGCCTATTCCATCACTGGGTCCAGTTCTTCTTACCCACAACCTCCTGAAGCAAGAACAGCCTAAAGTGGTATGTGGAGAAGGCAGCTTCCAGTGAACAAACATGAAATAGCAGAGACTGTAATTACTTTGCATTACTCACAGATGTTTGAGAAGATCAAGTCTCATGAAGGGTGGTGAGGGGGTTCTTGCACTGCTAAACCCCAGCGGGGAAACATTCAGACTTTAACGTCAGGCCATAGCAACAATATTCATTTTATCATTCATTCAATCAATATAATCAAGACCTAAATAAATGGTTTCATTTGCATGGCCTCAGAATAATGCTCATTATATAGTTGCAAACAGCAAAACCGAAAGTTCTCATGCAATACCAATTTGGAAGATACTAATAATATTTCACGCTCATTAATTAAAGAAGGACAAACTCGAAACGTGGCTTCGCTAAACATGGATAATGTTTATTTTAGCTAGTGAATCACCTATAGGAGAAAACTGTCACGTTCTCACTGAGCTTCAGCAATTCGGACTGAATCCTGATTAGCAGCAGATTAGAATCCTGATCAGTCCCAAAAAAAAGCGTTAAAGAGGTTCTCCTGAACACCAGGCCTGGTTACGTCTGGGGACGATGGACTTCAGAGGAACTTATGGCATTTCTGAGCAGGTTTCTCCTATGACAAATGCACTTTTGAATGACAAGATTGCAGGAAAAAAAAAATAACCAAACAAAAATAAAATACAGGGAAAAAGTGCATTGGCTGGTGTCGTTCTACACCAAGCTGCGAAACTATTTTTTGGTACACAGAAAAAGATGCTGATACACAAAGGTGAAAGGGCTACTCTGGAGGCAGTCTACAATATTGGACGTGATTATTCTGACTTGGGATTCAGTCAGGTGGGACGCAAGCTTCTGCGCCTCAGGTATGTTTTTTACAGCTTCACGTAAATTCAAGTAAAGATTTTTCTTTCCTTGGATACATTATTCTCATCTCCTCTGAGTGTGCTCAAATTTAATGAGCACTAAAATGTAAATGATTTACCAAAACAAACGAACAAAAGACAAAACAAGCCTACAAATACATTTGAAATCCTCAGAACCAACTACACTGGTTAGTCAGTTAATACCAAACAGATGTCCAATGATAGTTAAGGGTACTGGTAGAAGCTTTTAGAAGGGCTGAAAGTGCTTTAAGATACAGTTTACGTGAGTGATTTTCTTTCCGTTTCGTGCGAGACTTGAGCGTAAGGGCAGATCCATCAGAAGTTGACGCAGAAAAGTCCACTGTCGTGATTAAGTGTTCGTACATTGTTTTCATCAGAAAAAATACGTCAGAACCCCATTCTTCCTCTGAGGTTATGCAATATTTAAGGTTCTACATCATTAGTGTTGACGTTCTACCAAGGAGATCTCTGTAAACCTACTGTTTATTTCTATTTCGCTCCTGTAAAGAAAGAGAAAGAGAGAAAAGAGACAAAATTAGATAATTAAATGGAATGCCATTTAAGTTACTAAGCTAGTTTGTTTTAACTAACAGAACTGAAATTGTTTTTTAAAAACTCGGTGTGTAGGTTGCTCATTAAATCAATGCAATCTTTTCAACACTTCAAAATGCTCTAAAATCTTTTCTGCTAGTGATTTGGCTTGTTTAGGGATTAACCGATTTCAAAATTCTACCAATTAGCTGATCATAGCCTATATATAAAATTAGTTTGTTTACATACTGTACATGGTAGTCTTGTGATACCCAAGTTCACTGTACGAAAAAATGGAAATTAATTTTGAATTCTGACAGAATAGTCAATGATATTAGAGTTTCTATGAAGGAACTTTACCTTGTCATCATCTAACTCAATGAAAATTAAAAAATAAGTGCACAAATATCTAAAATTGACTTCCCTTTCCAATTTATTTAAAAAAAATATTATACATGTTAATCACCAAGCAATTTAAAGAATCTTTCGAAGATGAAAAGGTTTCAAATATTAGATTGCTGAAGATGCAGGTTGCAACACTGATGCATGTAACTGTAAAAATGATTCTGCGTATCTGAAATATCTGAACTGCTGATACAGCCAGTGGTTTCAAAACAGTATGAGGCTGATTGGATCTCTCTGACATGTTGAGAGTAAAACTTTTCACCCTTAACGTAATTTTAAAAGTAGTGAGTAATATTTTTGAAAAATGTTCACGGGAAATGAAGACCACGTTACATAAAAGCCATTTTACTCTACATTAGGGTGGTGGTCCCACATCTTATTTGTCCAGATGAATAATAGTCAGTTCATCGTAGATATTGGATTAGAGAATAATTTATCATGCATGACAAATATGCTTGTGAACAGAGTATGTATGTATATTATATTATTATTATTATTATTTATTTACAATGAATTAACTGAAAACATGTTTTTGCCTTATGCTCAAACACACCAATAGGTGTCAGTATAAAGTCTGATGACCATGTTCTTATGTTAACGAGGCTCAGAAACGACTTACAGGGCTAATTCACCAAAAAAAAAAAAAAACGAAGATTTTCTAAACGATTACTCACCCTGTGACCATCCGAGATGTAGTTGAGTTATTTTTCCCCCATTTACAACAGATTTGGAGAAATTAAGCATTACATCACTTGATCACCAATGGATCCTCTGCAGTGAATGGGTGCCGTCAGAATAAGAGTTCAAACAGCTGATAAACGTATCACAATAATCCATAAGTAATCCACACAACTCCAGTCCATCACATCTGGAGCGAAACACAGTGAAAAGCTGTATGTTTATATTAAAAATAAAAATGGCAATATTAACTTCAAGCCTTACTTCTGGCCAAAATAGTCCATAATCCATAACAACATATCCACCAATAAAAAGGTTGCTCCCTTACATCAAAATCCTCTGACATTTTTGTTTAAATCATTTTTTGCTTGTTACCAGTGCTTGATCTCTGCATCTTTCTTTCCTGAGTCAGATAAGGCTTTTTTTTTTTAATATTTGTTTTTCAATAATCAGTATTATGATTACGGGACTCTTATTTTAGCCAGAAGCAACAGTTTAAAAACATGTTATTCATGTATTATTACAAAATGTTTTATTACAAGCATGATTTTAACTTGAAGTTGTGTGGATTACTTTTGGATTATTGTAATGTTTTTATGAGCTATCTGAACTCTAAACCAACAGCACCAAATCACTGCAGAGGATCCATTAGTGGGCAAGTGACATGATGATAAAATTCTCCAAATCTGTTCCGATGAAGAAACAAACTCATTTACGTCTTGCATTTCCTGAGGGTGAGTACATTTTCAGCTTTTTTATTTTTTATTTTGTGAACTATTCCTTTAACCCTCTGGTGCCGTTTGTCGTTTTTTTATGTAAAAACATACTTTTAACTTTTACTTTTTTGTTGTTTTTACTTCACCTAAAAAGCATATAACTTAGTAAAGGGTTTTGGCATTTCCTTTGTGAACAAACACACACAAATCATGGATATGATCTGAAAAGTTAAAAAGTTGTACCGTTCACAGTCAAAAAATGACCTCATTGGACAAGAATGAGGTGAATTTCATTTAGTGGGATCATTTGGTATGATAAAATCTTACTTTTTCAGATCTCAACCTCAGTTTTGGAACACAACTTGATTATGAATTTTATGCTGTTTTAGAGTACAACATTAAATGGTGTTGGAAAATGTATATTTCATAGAAAATTTTAAAATAATATTTGAACATTTCTCATAATAATACATTTCTATAACTTAAGGTTATAAACTTTAAATTCCCAATTTTTTTTTTTAATTTCAGCAATAATCTGTGTCATCTAAAACCAAATTAAAGTCTGTGCTCCAAAGCTTTCGAGATTTACCACAGTTAAATTGTACAGGTATATACTCAAAAAGTGATTAAAATATAAATGCAAACTAAAATATAGTACATTAATATCACTGAAATTAAAAAAAAATCTATAATTTTTAATAGCCATGTGAGCAGCACCAGAAGTTTAACATATGTTAATGCATAAATATGAGGCAAAAATGGCAGTGGGCACAAAAAAAAGTTCATATTTACTGGCTAAGCAGAGGTATGTCACACAGTGTCCTAACTACACGCGACGTGACAGGATTCCAGCGACAAGCAATTTGGGTATCCACACTACACGCAACATAATCAATCAAATATCACAGCCAATCAGAAGCGTGTGTGGGCGGGCTCTCTCTGAAAGTGCACTGCTCTCGCAACGTTTATAATCTAATTCACAAATATTAAACCTTTTAACATCATTAAATGTACATACTGAGTGACTGACCGCTCTGTTATGGAATAGACTCATTGGTTCGCAGTGAGTTCAGTTTTAATGGTCATCTTTGCTTTCGTTTATTTTCAAAGTCTGAAGTAAACTGTCTGTTGTTGATTTCAGTATGGTCACAGCTAGTTAGGACAGAACCTCTGATTAACATGGAAAAGATACCTTTTATCGCAGCATAGTGTCGTGTGTAGTTAGGACACGGTGTTAGCTGCATCAGGAATCATGTTTGACTCCAGCCTGGCTCATTAGTATTTCTAAACAACATAAAGCCGTGTGCCACTTGAAGGCTTTAATACACTTAATTGCAGATACTGATTGCATTATAGACGGTGCTTTTACAGCCCACTGTTGGCAACTAAATCAGTTGTCAAAATGTCAATGACGCAGACTGACAGAATAGTTTAGAATTCATTAGCCCACCATTCTTAAATGCTTGACATTTCTGATGATAATAAAAAATAAATAACCAGAGTTAAGGATTAAAATTATGAACGCACAGTGCCATGCTATATAATGTGAATATTTTTCCTATGTACACTGCTGTATGTCACAAAATAAAACCATTTCATTTGATTGAAATAAAGCAATAAAGCATTAGATTTCACAAATTAAACCAGAGGCCCTGGAGACCTTTTTAATTTAAATAGTTGATTTTATTATGGCTTTGGCAATCTACACATGATTGGCAAGGTAATGAAATAGAAAGAAATGAGGTTCTGAGAAAAACTTAATCTGAGGTTTGATAATCTCTCACTAAAAAAAAAAAGAAAAAAAAAAGAAGCTAAATTAGTCCAAATACAACAACACACCATCATTAGGCCAAGCGCCATTTTGATGGCAATTTTTCCATTTATGTTCTTGACTAACAAGTTCATCCTAAAGTGGGTTACGTAAAGATGCACATATATCGTGTAAGTGACAAATACTCAATCAGCTGAATACAAATGACATGCTGATGTAACAAAGGCCATTAGAGTTGCAGAGCTGCATACAGGCCATATACATGCAGCAACAATTTCAGTCAATTCACAATTTGGTTATTCACAGAAGTAAAAGCAGCAGCTTAACACTGAGAAAACACAGAACTCTGTTCAGCCGATGTTTATTGCAATTACTGGACAATTAAAACATTTATGGTAGCTTTGGTGTAAACCTAAAAAACCGCTAGCATTCATTCATGTTTATTCTATACAGGCATGTGACGGCAAAACATTGCAATGGTTATTAGCATGTAAACCATCACAAGTTTGGGAGTCACTTCATGACTCAGTACATGACCACAGTAGTACAAAGTTGGGCCAATGAGTTTAGTGTAGATATTAAACCTTCTAATGCCGAACAATTTCCAAGAACTTCCAAACAAGTTTAAAGTCTATTAGGATGAAAAGCTGAATGACTATTTGTTTAGATGCAAGACACAATACATTTTTAAAGATTTGACCTGATAAAACCCCAAAAAACATGTGGAATCTGATCTAAATGCTGTTTTCATAACTCACATACAAGGACAAAAAGCAGCTGGTAACGGTAACGGGCACAGGCATCAATTATTTGTGTTGGTTAGGCAGGAAATGATGTAAGTCCAATCTATTAATGGGACATCTGCCTGCTGTTTGAGCAGAGACACTGATTGGCGTCACAGCTCGACGCCAGCCTTTGTCAATAAATGGTCAGAGATTTAAAAAAAAAAAAAAAAAAAGTTTTTTTTGGTTTTTTAAATAATTTATTTCACAGTACCTATCCTCTGAGACTTTAGCAGTTAATTGAAATACAGGGGAAATGTGTTATGTGCAAGCCGTGTTGAGCAATAACACAAACAACTTGTTATGGGACCACCAGTAATAATGTACTGAGTTACCAAATCTAACATTTCATTTCTAATTATGACTGACTGCACTGTTTTTGTCTTGCTGCTGCCTATTTCTGAAACTAAAAAGAGACAGAAAGGCTTGGAAATGAGTTGCTATTAAAAAAACTACCTTTGGAAATGGATGGACATGCTGACAGCAATAAAACGTAACAATGTTTACGAGATCTAAAGGTGCAGTGCCTGCTTTCTGCTATTGTAAAGAGTGGCAGAAAGCTGCGCTTACCCTTCGCATGGCTTCCTCTTCCTCCTGCCGCTTTTCGTAATGTGCAAAATCGTCAAAGATTGAGGTGGTATGCTTGAAAGTCGCAATAATTTTAAGCACTTGCTTTGCCTTTTCTAGGGGCACTTCCTGAGTGTCCCTGGAGTTGGTGACAGGCTTGTTGTCATTGTTTTCTAAGCGAATGTGCCGCAGTTGGTTATTGGGCACATCCTTAACAAAGATCCATTTCACCTCAAACTTGCCCTTCCACTTATCCTGGGACCAGACGCCGGCGTAGGCGTTATAGTCCACGGTGGACTTCATCTCGGCCACACCGCAGAAGTGTCCACTGCCGTTGACGCTAAAGAGCAGGTAGAGCGGACCTTTGGCACCAAGCGAGCGGTAGGCGCCATCCAGACGCTTATTTCCGTGCTCTGTGCTGCACCAGATGGAGTACTTGATGGAACGGTGGATGTCATCCTCAGAGTAGCTCTTGATGATAAAGACCCGTCCGTTTTTCAAGTTCCAGTCAAAGTCTTTGGGGTTGTAATTGTTGAGGGCCTTGAGCTTCTCCAGCACAGGGTGGACCTCACTGGAAGAAGGCGACGAACTCATGGGGACTCCCGTCCCAAGGCCAAAGTTCTCCATGCCGCTGTTCTGGTTAAATGTGGTTCCTCGGTTCCGAGGAGCCACCCAGCGGTTTTGGAGTGGGGGGTTCTGCACCTGAGGTGGGTGCAGGGGCTGCGGGGGACCTGGTTGCGAGTGATGGTGAGGGTGGGGAGGACCTGGAGGCAGCTGCTGAGGGTGCTGGGGAGATTGTAGCTGGAGCTGCTGGTGTTGGGGTTGAGGAGGCAATGGACTCTGCAGCATGGGCTGAGGTTGGGCCAAGAGTTGCTGCTGCACCAAGGGCTGGGGCGGGAGCATCTGCTGCGCAAGAGGAGGTTTAGTGATGGAGCCTTTGTCCTCCCAGGTCCCAATGTTCATGTTATGCTTTATCGGTGGAGGAGGAATCGTGACGCCGCTTCCCAAACCCATGTTGGGCTTCGTCTTCAACTTGGGCTGAGGTTTCGCCGGCTTCCTCGCGATGGCAGCCCACGAGGTGGGTTTTGGTGCAGAGGAGCTGACGGGTGGCATGCTGTTGGCAGCCATGCTACTCATACCCACTGTCCCACCTAAAGGAGAACCGACCGTTTTTGTAACGGCCGACATGTCGGAGCCGAGCTTGAGCCCAGCCATTCCCTGATCGATACTACTGAGCCCTGGAACTTTACTAAGTTGCGAGTCACTGCCAAATCCGGCCTGACCATCAGCAATGGCCCGGCCCAATGAGCTCGGGGGATATCCGTAACTGCTGCTGTATGCTGAGCTCTGTGTAGACTGTCCCTGAGAACCACTGGTGCCCCAGGTGGAAAAGTCTGCATTTCCAGGAAAGAAGTTAAATCCGTGTTGGCTGAGAAAAGGGGGCGTGTTGCCCAAAGCACCAGGCTGGCTGAAGACTCCGTCGGGAATGAAGTGATGCTCACCATTGCTCATCTGTCCATACGTGGTCAGGTATGGCATAGGCGGGTCTCCTGCGGTGGACCAAGCAGCCTCTCCCAGGGAGTAAGGGAATCCGATAGAGGGAGCATAATAGCTGGGCATGTAGGGATCAGACATTGGTGGGTAGCTATTACTCTGTAAAGGGAAATTAAAAATAAGTCAGTAATGATGATGTAACAAACCAGTGGCTAATAAAGATGTGACATAAAAATATAATACAATAATAAATATAAATATAAAATATAATAAAATAAACACTACCATCCAAAATTTAGTTGTTGGTTTTTTGGTTTTTTTTTAAAGAATTTAATATTTTTATTCACCAAGGATGCACAAAATTTATAAAAAAAAATGAAGACATGTTACAAAGGATTCTATTGATTTCAATTTATAAAAAAAAACCTGAAAAAAAATACATGTATTACAATTTCCACAAAAATATTAAGCAGCACAGCTTTCAACATCAATATTAATAAATGTTTCTTGTGCATCAAATTGGCAGAAACTATAATAATTTCACAATATTACCATTGTTTAATGTATTTTTAATCCATAATTGCAGCTTTGCTAAGTATAACAGACTTCCTCCAAAAACACTAAAAAAAATCTCACAGACAACAAAGTTTTGAATGGTAATAAATAATAAATAATAAAATATGGAAAAAGTCAATGATTTCTCATATTTATCAATATTTCAATGCAATGGAACAATGAAATGAAATTATAAAAATAACACATACAAACATTCTCAGAATACTGACACCTAATATAACTATATAAATGCTTACCTGATTTGTCTGGCTGCTCAGGTAATTGTCAAAGTCATCATCATTTACAGCATCCTTCTGATGCATCGAACCGTTTTGCACTAAGCAAAATTACACCAAAGACAGACACAGACAGTTTGTCAATTAGTTTTACTTAGTTCAATCCACCATGATGTAAGATAAGAAATAATGACACACAGCAAAATTAAATTACTTGGAGATGCTTATGTCTAAGCAAGAACAACACGTAAAAACATTAAAATCTCTAAATTGCTTCATCAGTCAATGTCACTAGCATGAAGTCACATAGAGAACTACATTAAAATCAAGACTGGTCTGCTACATTAAATATGATTCACAGAAGGAGTGACTATTTATAAATGCACACAAGCGAGAAACACATCAGTAAACCAACCCCCTTAAAGAGACAGTTCACACAAAATGAAATCTCGTCCACATGTTGTCCATTTGATTTTCTTTGACAAAATGATGGCCTCAGTCACCATTTATTTTTATGGCATAGAAAAAAATTAATTAAAGTGAATGCTGACTTGAGGTGTGCGTCACTACCATGACGTTTCACAAAGATATACAGGAGGGTGAGTAAATGATGAAAGAAATGTAATGTTTGAGTGAACTGTCCCTTTAAAAGTGAACAAAAAACGAATCTTTTCTCTCACATACCTTTGTTTCCTTGTCCTTTAGGTCTCTGATTTAGGGTTCAGAGAGTGCAGACAGTGACAAAAAGACAAGAAACAAACTATGAACATCAGTTTATCACGAACAGAACATGGATACAATGACTCGGCCTAGCAGAAACAGCTATCAAATTCCCAACACTCCAGTTTGTGGAGAAGCGGCTTGAACATGATTGAGGTTGACTGTGTTCTACAACATAATGAAGAGCCTTACTGTGCGTTAGTTTGTTTTGGAACGTTTATTCCTTCCGAGCGCGCCAATAATGCCGTCTAGGTAGGCAGCTCACTGGGTTTTAAAACACAGCCAGTGCCTGTATATGCACAATCATGCTTATATAGTTATATAGATGGAACCTGATCGACAGTTGTCGCAGACATCCTCCGGGAGCCCGAGCTGATCGCTGTTATGACTGTCCACGGCTGTCTCTCCTGCCACCGCTGCGGGTTCACGTTGTTTTTCCTCTCTCCGGATTGCCCTATAATCACAGCGTATTTCTCAGGCGTTGATCTCCTCGCCCGGTTTCAAACGGTCGGCAGCGGTCCTTTCTGCGTTACTAACAACGAACGTCAAACGGCTGGGGGAGGGTGGCTGCTGTGTGGTGTGTTTAAGTTAGTCCGAAACATTCACACTCTGTGTAACGTCTGGACAGAATATTACCCCTGCTCTGCTCCACAATGGCGGATGGGCTCTGACTCTCACTTCCGTTTGAGCGCTGACCTTCCGCCGCTGACGTAAAAGAGGAGACATGCGCCTGTTTTTCATACAGTGCGTGATATTACTTTTGCGATTTGTGATGTTAACTTTAATAATTGGATTATAAATATATTTTGTGCAGTTTGTGGGTTTACAACATGGTTTCTTTTGGCTTGTTTTTGGTTAGATTGCTTTACATTTATTAAGCTTTTAACCGTTTCGGAAGTATTCCCTTTTACTGTTTATGTTTTTTTCCCTTATCATAAAGGACAATATTTAAATAATCTGCTGCTTCTGTTAGCTAAATTCAGCATACGTCTTACTTAAATAAATCTTTGTTTTCAATTAAAAGTTCAACAATACCTTAAAGCAATATTACGTTTGGGGGGAAAAAAACCTTTTTCGTTTACTTCCATTTTTTATTTTTTTGAATAGTAAAATCTGCACACTGATAAACAAAATTTCATAGTCTACACAAAAAAAATGTTTGGAAATGATATAATTATATATTTCCATGATCATGAGATAGAAAAAAGAAAAAGCATATTTTCAATTATTTGTATTATTTAGATGTAGTAGGCTACCAAATTTTTAATTTTAAAACATCTTCATTTTATATATGACATTATGCATTTTTTCTAATTTAACAGTTATACTTGGGGGGAAATTTGATTTAGTTATTTCATGCATATTGCTATTTTACATTATTTTAATAATTAAATCACATGACAAACATTTTACAAAATAATATTATATTTTTACTACCAGGGGGCATAACAAAACAGGTAGGTAAAAATGAGACATAAAAGATAGCCATAAAAAGACAACATTAATTCTGCTCTTTCCCGCTTGATGGCACTGTTATATTTTTGACGAAAATAACATGACCGTAAATGACGTTCTTTACAAGTCATCAAAATAAAAGTCCTTTTACTGTTTATAACTCCTAGAACCATAAGAAATATTTTAATTTAAATTGCAAACCTCAAGAAGATCGAGTCTATATCTGTTATGTTATATCTGTTATAAAAAAATTCCCATAAGGAATTAAAAAATATCAAAATTGAAATCAGTCAGTCATTCTGTCAGACTGTTCTGAGTTGCTTTTCTGTTAAATACATTTTTTTCCCTTTTTCTTTCTTTCTTTGTTTTTTTTTTTTTTTTTTTTTTTTTACTTAAATACAGCTACAAAAATTGACCTGTATCTGTCACATTATTACAAACGTGCATAATATGACTTAAAGTTGTTATATTCATTTAACATCTATTATTTTAATACTTATCTAATATTTTGACTTTGTTGCTGTTGTTGTACACAGTTAAACTGAACTTTAATTCTTGAAACAAAGTGTAGTCCAATCCTCGGCCATACTGAGCTGGTGTGAGTGTTTCTGGCTTCAGCTCACTATATGTAGAGCTGATCCTCCTGGAACGCTCCTGCACACTCAGGCTGGGCTTTGGAGCATGCAGAACATGCTGACAGTGATAGCAAACGCACTTAAGGGTGGTGCCAAAATAAATGTAGGTATCATAATGTATATGTGTTTGATGTAAATGAGACGGAGCATTGAAAGATTCAAGGTCTGTTTAGCTTAAAGGCATTAAAAGATTTAGAGAGGCTAAACTAGATCTCTGTAGTCTCGTCGACCTTGTAGATGCAAAGTCATGCTTACTGTGAATGAAATAGCCACTGAACTGACCAAATTTGATTAAACTGCAAAGACATTCCCTGATTCGGTCACTCTGTTGTGTGTTAAATGATTGTAATTGTTTGTTTTTAACTTTTCACAGTCTGTGACACTGTCCAAGTGCAATTGAGAATTGGTATAATTCGTTTGGTCTGACACAGATGTCAACACGGGCCATATTGTGGTCTTTTTCTGATATGCAGTCTTTCTACTATTTTTGCACTATTTATGTACATTTACAGTATGTGAATACAATATGTTTTTTATATCGTTTTGCTTGTTTTATAGGGTGCCCAAACAGTGTCAGAGGTAAGATAATAGGTTTGGATTTGACACTCACTTAACTACTCTTTAATGATCCAGCAACACCAGCTCAACCACCCCAGTTTTTAGTTTTGTTTTTTTTTAAATGCCTGTGGCTCATTTGATACAAATACAAAATACACTAATACGCTACTGTTTAAAACACTGGAGTCAGTAAGATTTAAGATTAAGATATTTCTGCTACAATATTATTCAAATTTAAAATAACAATTTCCTATTTAATACATTTTAAAATGTAATTTATATCCATGAAAGCAAAGCTGAATTTTCAGCAGCCATTATTCCATTTTTCAGTGTCATATGAACCTTTAGAAATTATTTTAATATGCTGATTTGATGTTCAAGAAAGGTTTCTTATTATCATTGTTGAAAAGAGTCGGTTTTATTATTTTTGTGCAAACTTGAAAATGTAAAATTTATTTGAAATAAGTATATATATTTGCAACAATTGATATGTCTTTACTGGCACTTTGATCATTCAAATACATCCTTGATAATAAAACTATTAATTTTCTTTAAAAAAAAGAAAAAATGCTAGTGTGTTTATTTTAGGTACATTATTGTCACGTTTCACTGTGTGTGGGTGCACATAATGGTTTTCAATGTTTAGTCAATTCTTGTCAAGTTAAATGCATTTTGTTAGTATCTCTGTTTTATTAATTTTATTAATAGTTTTATTAATGCACTCTATTCTTCTCCAGGGCTCCAGAGTTGTGGTATCAGCACGTTCTTTTGCTGACTTGACACCTCAAGCCAGCTTTGACATCAAGGTAAAGTTGTCACATTAGCTTAAAAGCCTGCACAAATAACTTAGTTTATTCAAGCACTTGTTTGATTTCAGAGATGTGACCTCCATCGCTTGGATGAAGGCCCTTTGGGGCAGACGGTGCTCACCAGAGAGGATGGACTCAAGTACTACCGCACTATGCAGACCATGAGACGCATGGAGCTGAAGGCAGATCAGCTGTACAAGCAGAAGATCATACGAGGCTTCTGTCATCTTTATGATGGCCAGGTAAGACTAAACTGAATGCCTTGTAAGTCTATAATAGCTGTTTACACACAGTCATTGTAAAATGATTTATCTCTTTGCTACCTCTAAGGAGGCCTGTGCTGTAGGCATCGAGGCTGGTATCAATCCAACGGATCACCTGATCACAGCATATAGGGCTCATGGTTACACCTACACCAGAGGTGTGTCTGTGAAAGAGATCATGGCAGAGCTCACAGGTGAGACAGAATTTTCATTTTTGGGTGAAGTATCCCTTTGAGAGTTTTGCCATTTACAGCAATTGCTGAGAGAAAACTTCTTACATATCCTAAATGGAGTGTAACAAAAAGAAAAACCAAATGAATCTGAATCAAACTGAATCAAGAGCTTGTACTAGGAGTCAAATAAGAAATGTGTATCAATACCCAGCCCTGATTTGAACGTGTTTACAATCCATTTCAGGTCGAAGAGGTGGTGTTGCCAAAGGCAAGGGTGGCTCTATGCACATGTATGCCAAGAATTTTTATGGCGGGAATGGTATTGTTGGTGCCCAGGTGAGATGCACGCATCATAGCTTAAAATAATATTACAACAGGCATTTCTAAATCTAAATTTCACTGTTTTGAAGGTTCCTCTTGGGGCCGGTGTGGCCCTGGCATGCCAGTATCAGGGTAAGAACGAGGTTTGTGCCACTCTGTATGGGGATGGAGCTGCTAATCAGGTGAGAGCAACTTTTCCTCAGTGTGTTCACAGGTTTGCGTGTAGCCTGCTGTTGCAAAATAATGTCTTATCTGATTAATCTCTTTATCAGGGCCAGATCTTTGAGTCGTTTAACATGGCAGCTTTGTGGAAACTCCCCTGTATTTTCATCTGTGAGAATAATAAATATGGCATGGGGACATCAGTGGAACGGGCCTCAGCCAGCACAGATTATTACAGGAGAGGAGACTACATTCCGGGTCTAAGGGTAGCTTTTTTAAATTGGTTTTTATTTTTCCTGCTTTTAAGTTCACCAGTGCATGCAAATTTATACAGAAGTACATAAAAGGCATATAAGTCAAACAAATGAACAAATAAGTCAAGCCTGTTTCTTTGTTTTCTCAAGGTGGATGGTATGGATGTTCTCAGTGTGAGAGAGGCAACCAGATTCGCAGCAGATCATTGCAGATCTGGAAAGGTAAAAGAAAAGTGAAATATTTAACATGCTTAACAAGTCAAGGAGAGGTCATAGATTTAAAGGAGTAGCTCACCCTAAAATGAACATTTCAGCTGAAAATATACTCAACCTCAGGCCGTGAGAGTGTAGATGAAGATCTTCATCAGAACAGATTTGGAGAAGTTTGCTCACTTGCTCACCAATGGATCCTCTACAGGGAATGGGTGCCGTCAGAATGGGACTCAAAAACTTGTAAAGTGAAAAGCTTGTGAAGTAAAAAGCTGCATTTTTGTGATAAACACATGCATCATTAACACAATTAAACTTCAATTTTTTGGTCAAAATACCACAATAATCCATCTTTCCTCCAGTGAAAAAATTGCTCTTACATCAAAAAGTTCATATTTGTACATATGTGTACATAGTACATATTTATTTAAAACTCTTTTTGCTTTGTGCTTGATCTGTGCATATTTCTCTCCTGATGAAATGAAATTACTTTTTCACTGCAGAAAGCAACATTATGGAGTTGTATTTTAGCCTTAAAATATTTGCAATTTCTTACAAATACACAGCTTTTTGATGGACTGGAGTCATTTAGATTAATTGTGAATTACTGAGATGTTTTTATCAGCTGTTTGCACTCTCATTCTGACGGCACCCATTCACTAAAGAGGAACTATTAGTGAGCAAGTTATATAATGCTAAATTTCTCCAAATCTGTTTTGACGAATAACAAACTCATTTACATATTGGATGCCTTGAGGATGAATACATTTACTGCAAATGCTCATATTGGGAGGAACTTTTTTTTTAAGCACAGACTAGTTTTGTAAATTAAAATGACTTTGGGTGGTCTTTACTGCTGGGCAAATGTCTGGCCTATGCTCTTCAGGGTCCCATACTAATGGAGCTCCAGACATATCGTTACCATGGCCACAGCATGAGTGATCCTGGGGTCAGGTGAGGTTGACCTTCAGCCTTCCCCCTGTGGCAGGCACTCACCCTTCCTCGGTTCATTTAAAACCCTGTCCTCATCTCCTAACTTCCATAATCACAGTCCGTCCTCTTTAGTTTTAGGTAGTGTGTGCATCATTTCAATGAGCTCACAATTCTCTGTACTCTAAATCAGTGCTTTTCTCTTCTTAGTTATCGCACACGTGAGGAGATTCAGGAAGTTCGCAGTAAGAATGACCCCATCACTTTGCTGAAGGACCGTATGATTAGTAACAACATGGCTAGCCTGGAAGAGATCAAGGTACTTGATGCATTACCGGGTACTTAATGAGTATTAGAGGGTTAACTACTGTATCACCATTTTATGTTGTTGGAACCATGACAGGACATTGATGCTGAGATTCGTAAGGAGGTAGAGGAAGCAGCACAGTTTGCTACCTCTGACCCAGAGCCCCCGCTGGAGGATTTGTGCAACCACATCTTTTACAACGATGCACCTTTAGAGGTCAGAGGCACCAACCCTTGGAGGAAGCTGAAATCCATCAGCTAAAGCTCCTGCTGATAATTCAGCATGTCATTCCTCATAGTACGGATAGGAGCTCTGTTCCTAAACCTATGCACAAAAAGATGGATGAAATTGTTTATCCATAAAGTCATAATTACATCCCATAACTGCTGTTATTGCCTCTTTAGTTAGGCAGACTGTTAATATATTAGGAAACACAATAAAAGCAATAAATATTCAGAGCAATACTGGACAAATAGATTATGAATAAATTCATGGGCATTATCTTTACTTGTTAATGTGAAATGTGAAAATAAAGGCGTCTGAATGAAATGTATGAATGAATTTATTTGTCATTTTAATATAATAATCACCAAGCCTAAATTTCTGTAGCCTACCATAACTTTAACTATCTAAGCTTAAGCAAATATTAGTCAGCACATTTGCCCTTAGAAAATCTGTATTCTGGATTTCAGAACACTAAAATGGATGGAATGAATAAATATGTAATAATTTGGCTTACATTTGTGTCAGTTCTGTTCAGTTTGAAATTACCATGGACTCACCAGCAGGTGTTGCACTCTCACTCGTGAATCAAGCGTCAAATCACAGCTTGACAGCGTGCATTTTTACATAGCCTACTGTACATTTCAATGTAATTTGATGCCACCCTAAAAAAATAAATAAATAAGTGTACACATACTACGCAGGATTGTTACATTCGTGCTCAGAGTAGGTTTTATTGTGAACAAAAGAGATGCACAGCCATTGGAATGGACTATTAGGAAAGAACTATTAAAATGTAAAATCATAAACTGATTTTAATTTATGGTTGCATGTACAGAAGAAATAATGCAAAGTCTGAATAGGTGAAGCTAGGCCTACATTTTCGGATTATAAAGCTGACTGTACATATTTGCAAAGTATGATATTAATTTAATGTAATTATTATCTAAAAAAGCTGTCTGCTCAGATCCCAGGTTGGGGCATTGAATGCGCTGCGCTCTCACCTGTCCGTCTATGAGCGCCGCTGCTTCAGCCCCACCCTCTGAGAATGATTGACAAGCATATCAACCAATCCGAAGCGTCATACCGAAAGAAGCGGAAGTGAATAGAGAAGCGTGAACGTGTTTTTTCTGTCAAAAGGGTACGGTGGCGAGAGAGAGAGGGCGACTGGCGCGAGATCAGGGGCACGGTTTTTCTATTTCTATGGAAACGCTGCACTGACTGACAGAGGTGAGTGGAGGAGAAGGTGGCTGCGCTTTCGGATGCGTTACGCACGTAAAGGATTCCCAGTTTTCTTCCCTCAGTGTCAAGAGCGCGGAAAAAGGCATAATCTACTCAAAGTAGCTCGGAATTGTTCTATTGAGTCTGATTTATAAAAGAAAGAAGCTCCAAAAAGTGAAGATGCCCCTGGCACAACTAGTTGACCCATGGCGAAAGATGGCAATCGGGAGTGCGGCTAGCGAGGTGAGTCTCCACCGTATATAAAGGTTTATATCACTGATATGTTCATTATAAATTCGTTACTTCTGTTTTTACAGGCCGTTTCTGTGTGTCGTTGTTGAACAACCTGTTCCAGATCTTTATCTGTATATCCGATGCTAGGGATTAGCGGTTATAGAGTGTGACCCGTGTTATGTCTGTGCGTAAATGCTTTAAATCGATCCTTTCGCCAAAGGCCACGGATACAATTTTCTTCTTTTTTGACTTGTAGTTTCTTTCAAAGTAGCATATGAGTTTTTCTTTATCACTGTGCTTTGTTAATGGAGACTGAAGTTTTAATGAATGACACTACGTAATGTTCACGGATCTCAGGCTGATTCATACCGGTGCCGTGATGATGACACTTGAATGATGAATCGCTTCATATGTGGGACTTTTTGCGTTATCACAGAGGAATTTATGTAAATCAGTTTATTAAACCTGTTCAGTATAACGATAATAATTACAACGTCTGTGTGCATAAAACTTCTTTGTAATTGTTCATGCGATCAGACCGATACAGAAGATTTTTTTGCACATTTTGTGGATAGTTGCTGAGAATGCTTAAGAGAAACACGCATTTCAAACTTGAAAATGAAAATCCTCTTATCATTAATCATACACAATTATTCCAAATATGTTTGAATTTCTTTTCTGTATCTGCAGCATAAAAGGAAATGTTAGGAAGAAAGACAGTGAATGGTGACTGAGGCTGTTCTGCCTAATTTCTTTTCTTGTTCTAGAATTTTCATTTTAAGTGAACTGTTCCTTTAAGGGGAAACATTTCCCCCAAAATATTTTTTTGGGGCATTTTAGGGCATTCTGTGTTTTTAAGATGTTTTCTTCCAGTTCAGGTAAAATGCTTCTATTAAGGCAATTAATTGAAACTAGAGTGTGTGCCCACTTGATAAGCCTAGAATAGAATATACTATGATATATCAAATGTTAGATAACTGTATCTGTGGTTGAAGGTACATTGGAATGGTTGTAGCGGGGTTATTTTGCCTATAACAAAGTTCTAACATTTATTTACTGTCGTCATGAACTCAAACCACTTTCCCACAACAAACATTGCTCTCTAAGATTTGGTTCAATCAGTTTTCATGTTATATGTTTTACATATGTGTTACATACAAAGATTTAAGTGAGTAATGACTCGAGGAAGATACAGAAGGTTTTTTGTTTGATGTTTCCTGAGAATTCTAAAAATAAATTCTATGTAATTCAAATGTAAAAATGAAAATTCTTTCATCATTTGCTCACCCACAAAGTATTCCAAACATGTTTTAGTATTTTTTTTTTTTTGTATGTAGCACAAAAGGAATTGTTAGGAAGATAGACAATGAACGGTCACTGAATCTGTTCTGTTTCATTTCTTTTCTTGTTCATTGAATTTTCATTTAAGTGAACTGTCCCTTTTATGGGGCAACATTTTCCCACTACAGTTAATTTTTATGGATGTTTTTCTTCTTATGAGGATTTTTCTACACTCTTAAAAATAAAGCTGCATTATAAGATGCCTAAAATAGAATATAAAAATATATATTGAACGTTAGGGAACACATTTAAAATCGCAGGAATTTCAGACATTTTTCAATTTCAGTTTTTGTTTCCGTGGCTGATTTGCAAAGGCTAACGATTCTGTGAATTTAATAACATACATGCAAATGATTGCAGGTTCGAAAAACTCATATTCAGTACAACCTGCTCTGTCATCTACTCTGGAATAGCACAATGTTCAGAAATTACTGCTACAACCCCATTGATCCACAAGTAATAAAGTCTGCTGTAAAGCTGCTGAGGTGGTATTGTGAAAGAGACCGAGAGAAAAGAGGCAGGTAGCACAATGTTCCCTTCCAGGCAGCAGATGATCACGAGCCATCCGTCAGTTTCACTCCCGCACGGTGACAGATCGGCCCGTCTGAGTCGCCACCCTGACTAATTAACCCTAAACAGTCAATGACAGCATGTAGGCCCGGTCTAACGAGACGTTTCACCACTGTCATTTGGTGCAGAGGAGCATACGTTCATACTGGCACGAGTGTGTGTCTGCTGTAGTAATCAAGGCTTTGTATCGCTCTTAGAAACTGATCCACACTGCAATTGTTATGTTCAGTGTCGTCTCAGCTTCAGACGGACCTCCTACAGACCGCCCACTGTCAGTTTCGATGACCATCTGATGATTCATACAGTATTTTATACAAAGCTGAAAAGCACTTGTGGAATTCACAGGCTCCAATCAGATTGTCAGACAGCATGTCATAATCAATCAAAAATCTAATCATAATATGAGAGAAACAAAAGGTAAAAATTACTACATCATTATGACACTGAAATGTGGCTTTTTATGTTGTAATTGTTCTTATCTCAAAATTTTCGTGAAAAATGCAGACTTTTGTTCATAAATAAATGTTATGAACTGAACTTAAACTGAAATGTTATAAGTTTTTATAGGAACACTGTTATGTAATCTTTAGCAAATATCAAAATGAATATCTCTTTTTAATACTGAACATTACAATGTTGTAATGACTAAATTCACTTAATTCAGCATTTAAAAAGATTGATTTTAGTGTCTTGTACAATAGTATTTAGCCAAAATTGGCCGTTTATTGGGTATTGACAATAACATGAAAATAAGGTTAAAATAATTAAAGTCATCACTCATATATTAGAGACATTAAACCTTTGAAAGTTTTATCTGAAGCATGTTTTCCAATTTGTTTTGAGTTATAAAATGAAATAGCCAGTGCTAATAACTTTTGGACATAAATTCCCATCCCAAAGTTCATGGAGCTTTTTTATTCTGGCACTATCTGGCACATAAATAATAAAGAGTGAACTGTGGTTATTCTATGCTGGTCAGATGGTCTCTTCCTGTCTAAGTTGGCAATTCTTGGCCAGAATAAGCCACAATGTGAACCAGGCGTTACACTGTTAGTCAAAGGCCTGACTGTGCGCTACTGTGTTCAGTACAGTTCAGACCTTTAACACATTATATTGTGTTTTCTATTCGCAATGCTTCATGAGACACTGATTTTCCATATTCACTTTTCTCTCACATGACAGACGGAGCCCCATCATGTTTTGGAGGACTCCACGGGAGAAGATGAAAATCTACCATGTCAAGTGAGTGTCATGCTTCCCCCCCGCTTCTACACCCTTCTTATGGCTCCCCCTCACTTTCCTCGGTTTTCTCAAGCTGTCTTATTTCTCAAGCTCTTTCTACCTTTTTATCCCTGTCTTTCTCATTTTTTTCATGGGCTTTGATCTCCTCATATTATAGCAGTTCAGTGTTTTGTAACACTTGACATTTATCAAGGAGCTTCTTGTGAAGGATGCAGCGGAGAGAAGTGGTTCTTCGGAGACGGTGGACTGAAATGTCCCTCCATGTGCATCTGTAAGGCGAACTGGTGATAAATGGTAGCTATTGATCACGTGTTCCCCACAGACAGCAATTGTATCGATTGGTCCCTGATTGCTGTATGCATGCTAGGGAAGCTGGAAATCCGGCTTGTTACATGGGCACCCTTACAGTCACACTGAGCGGCACTGTACCATACTCACTGTATGGGGGCCCAGCATTCCTGTGCCCCTGCTGAAAAGATACCAGCCGAGACAACAAAGTGCTCATTGTTTTTGTTTGCGGGAGCATTTCTGTTTAAGCCGTAATGGTTGTTCTTGTTCAGGAAGGATTCTTCCTACACTCAAATGGCATTAATGAGTTTCCGTTCGTGATGTCCATTCTGACATCATGCAGTCTGACCTCATACAGGAAATGGCTAAGACTTTTCAGGTCTCCTCTCCCACTAAAAGACTCCCCCGTCTTCCTCCCTAGCTGGTGCTGAGAAGCATTGATTTTTAAATGCAGGGCAGATGGACCTATGGATCTTGTTTGCGAGGAAAGCTGGGCCATCAAAAACATTCTCTAGAGTATTTGCTTTTCTCTCTGAACGTCCCCACACATAAGCACACACTCAGAAGTATAAAGCGTCTGAAAGCTGCAAATGTTCCATGATAGACGTGGGATAGATACTGTTTGTTTCCTCGCTATCTTTTGTATCCATACTTGTGTTTGACCTTGTACTGGAGAATCTGATGAAAACACCTCAGTCTTATTTTACATAATCAAAATGTAAAAGTATGACAATTAAGCATATTTTCTCACTAAATTCTTTTGATCATGATTCACCCAGAGGTTTTTTTTATTCTTATCACTCTGAACAGTGACTGTCATAAAAATGTAAAATGTAATTTTATAATATTATAATATCAGAGTAGAAAGTCTTAAATTCTTATGGCATGACATTATATGTTGCATTCTGTGGAAATTCAAAAATATGAATATCTTCCACTGTATTCTTGAATTGTTTTCTGAGACAAGTAACTAAAAATTCCTTAAGTTCTAAATATGATAATGATATGCAAAATGTGTATAGTTGTTAATTAGATTCATGTTCTATATTATATATTGATTATATATCACAGTATATATCTTTCTAATCCATTACAGTATTTATTGGGATGATGTGATATATCCTTAATTATCATGACAGTAAATAATACAAAAAGTTTTTATTTCTAAATATTTAAATGCATTTTATTCATTAATTTATAAGCAAAATTTAATAAACAAATAATTTAATAATAATATATATATATATATATATAAATAATATTAATAAAAAAATAATGTGGGCGTGTATATATAATTAATATATAAATAAATTAAAGATAGTTAAATAATACAATAACAATAATGTGGGTGTTTTTGTTGCTTGCTTTTTATTTACTGTTAAGCAAAATATAATTTCTTGTTTTTAATTAATTTTAGTGCTCTACCACTGTGTCTTTGTCAGATTAAAAGAGTACATAATATAACTATGTCCATCAAAGCTTTAGCTCTATAAATGCATGTGTGTGTATCTTGGGGTTTTTGTGTTTATTCAGTATACTGTTGTGGTTGTTTTTGTGTGTGTATGTGTGTTCACCTGGACTTGTTCCGATCCCTGTGTTTAATGGGGCGTATGAGGGTAAACAGTATTTCAGTAGCGTAATGGGAGTCAATGAGTAGGAGAGTGTGTGAATGCATTAGTCATGTGCTCAGTTAAATGGTCTTAAAGCAGCTCTTTTTCTCGGAACAGCTAATAAAACGGGAAGGAAGGAGTGAAAGTGTGTGTTTGTTATATTTAGTTTGCAATCAGCCACTTAATTTTATCTGGAAGCCATTTGAGAGTTTATAAACGGGATCATATTTAAATTCATTCTCAAAACAGATGCAAAACAGTGAATCACTCCAGTTAGCGGCTCACTGGCTCCCTCTTGTGAAAACGCTTAATTAGATTATTCATTTAAATTTAGATGTAAAGCATTTCAGACACACTAGTGGTTCACAAAAACAGTAAGACTTTTTGATTCAAAACGTACACCTGTTATAAGCACATTTCCTGGAGTGACCGGGGTTACATGCACAGTATTGATGACTCACAAGTCTCCGTAGTTCAGACTTTTTGGTTGCAAGCCGAGATGTTTATCCACTGCACCACAGGTACATGTGAAAGAAACTCTACTAGAGAAGCACTACCTAAAAAAAGGACTCCACGTGTAGTCTTAGCTTGAAATTAGTTGAAACGCCCCCTTTTTTCACAGCTACTGTATCCCCTCAACAGGTAACTAGCCTATGACTGTCTATTGTCGTCCCAGTCACTGTGATCAGACCCTGACACTGATGTACTGTATGTGTCCAGCATCATCCATGTCTATGTGCGGGGTGTGTGTCACTTGTTTGTGCTAATGTTTGGCTATGTGTCCAGATCTCTCTGGCAGATGGTATTTAATCTTCTCTGGCCATCTGGACTGACTTTCTCTCGCTTTGCGGACACCCACTCTTGCCTCTTTTTACCTCTCTCTCTCTCCTTCTCGGTCTTCTTCTGCAGTCACTTGTGTGAGAGAGTGCCGAGACATCATGCTGTCTTTTATCTACTCTGACTCACTCATCCAGCATGGCCCTGTACACCTGATTCACAGAACTTGCCTGACTGTGATTTAAGTCACAAACTCAGCTTAAAAATGACTCTGAGAGCATTTTAATTTGCTGCGGAATCAGTCATTAGGAGCACCACTATTACTATTGCTCATAGTTAAGGTTAGGGATTGGAATAATGTATTAAATGGAAATGAATGATACGTTAGATCATGCAGATTGTTTCAAAGAGGTATGTAAAATCTTTCTATGTGGTGAAGTCATTTGCAAACTGAACAGCTTTTTGTTGGTCAACCCGACAAATGCACATCGACAACTTGAACCTGAAATCTGCATAGATTTCCATTAAAAATGTCTGGATTTAGCCTACAGAACTTAACCTAGCAACAAATGTGACCACACTTTTAATTTAGGACAAAGAGGTTTGGCAGACAGAGCATCTGGAAATCCCTGCTTTAATTTTGTGGGCTAAAAGGTCAATTGTCAGTATTGTAGCAATGCATGAAGCACAACTCATGAAGTCACTTTTTAAACCAAGCTGATTTCTTTTAGTCTTAAACTTAACTTAACTTTAACTTAAACTTGATGAAAAATCTGTAAGAGGCAATCTTTTGCAGTCACGTAAAATCCTCAGTCATATGAATTCCTATTGAAATGACTGCATCTGTAAAATTTGCCTAAAGATGGAAAATGTAACCTTTAGATTTCCATACTTCACCCAAAAATGAAAATTCTGTCATTAATTACTCGTCCTCATGTCGTTCTAAACCTTCTTCAGAACACCAATTACCATTTTTTGAGAAAATTTGAGAGCTTACTAGACTAACTTTCTGGTCTTTGAATAGTTGCGTTGCTGTCTATGCAGGCTCAGAAAGTTCTCGGATTCAAAAATATCTTAATTTCTATTCCAAATATGAACAAAGGTCTTACAGGTTTGGAACAACAGGAGGGCGAGTAATTAAAGACAGAATTTTCTTTTTTGGTTGAACTATACCTTTAAAGGTGTGGCCACATTTACCGTTGTTCAGTGAACAATGTCATTTCCAATAGGAATTTGTATAATTGAGAGTTTTGCATGAGGGTGAAAAATCATAATGCAGGATTTCAGTCATGTTCAAGCTGTTCATGCGAATTTGTTGCGTTATAATCTGCTTGGTTTGAAAGCGACATCTGTGAGCAACATCTACTGACAATAAACAACGCACCTGTTTTTTGCTTACAAAATTTCTCTGAAAGTGTGCTAGTAACCATACCTATGATTAATGAAAAGCACCTGACCATCATTGCTTCATGTGATGCTGCAATTTCTCTAAATTGTAAACCAAGTTCTGATAATCAATATTTAAAAGAAACATTTTCAATTCTTTTTGCATTTATTTGACTATTGATCCAAATATAGAATGCATATTTGTTTTCAAGATAAACAAAGTTTCATTAGGGAGTGCAGTGTATACTCATCTCGACATGAATCTATTTACTGTGTTTGTATATATCATGTATCATGGCTTTTTCAGAATTACATTTCTCTGCAGTGTTTCTTCCTGTTTCCCAACCAAAATCAGTCCATCTTTTTCTAGTTACAGGCCATATGATCCTGCACCAACTGGTATAAAATACCCGTAATACCCTTTTGATTGATTAAAACATGGGTCTGTTTACTGACAGATCTATTAAGAGCCGTTTACACACGATGCTGATGGCGTGACCAGGCGGTGATTCAGTCACAATCCCTCCCCACCCCATCCTCAGTCCCAGCGGTGTCGTGATGGGTCACAGCTGGTGACTTACAGTCCTCTAATGCTTGAGGATCAATAGAGCTTGCTGGGAGTGATGGCCTTCTCTGCCTGTCTGCTGGATCCATGTGTCCATGCATGTAACACACACACACACAGGTTATACTGTGTAATGGCATTAATTCTCACTAAAGGTTTCCTGTGGATCTTTCATTGTGAAGCTCTTTTCTCTAACATCCCACATAACCTGGACACAAAAGCGGTGTGACGGCACTCTGTATGTGTGAGAGATTAAGAGTGGGTGTGTGTCAGAGACGTGCCGTGTGACTGCGGAGCGATCCGAGACCCTCGGAATCCATGTTGGTTAAACTCTGCTCTTTGTTCTCGGCTGAATAAGTGTGGGAGAGTTGATTCAACTTCATTCCTTCGCTCAAGAGCTGCAAACACAGCCTCTCATTAACACGGCAGACTCACAGACTCAAAAGTGGGGTGGGGGATCGGTCAGGACCTGGAAGGGCTTTCTGTATTTCGGGGTGATGATGAGGGGCACTGTGTAACAATGGCTTGGTCTGCAGGGCTCAGCAATAAGAATTTTTGTCTGCTGGCACACTCGGGCAAGTAGGTCAGATTTTCAATTGCCCTACCTTTGCCATTTGTCCTCATTCATTTTTATGTGTGAAGGGAGAGAACATTTTTATATATATACAGTGCCCTCCGCTAATATTGGCACCCTTGGTAAATCTGAGCAAAGGTGGCTGTGAAAATAAATCTGCATT
>JAUMHE010000040.1:1778761-1791582 GCA_032359235.1 Enteromius mattozi | reverse complement strand
TATATATATATGTGTCTCGCATCAATTCACATCGCTAATTACTAAACAAACAATGCAATAGTCACATCTAAAAAATATAAAATAAATTATATATAATTTATGTTAATTATTTTAAATGTTTAATGATGATTTTTTTTCTTTACATTACATTATTTTACATTTCATTTCTTTAAATGTAAAGCAAAGAATATTATGTCTTTATTTAACTGCTATTTTACTGCTGTTTGATAACCTATTGTTCAGGGGTAAATCTTTCTCCAGTTCTCCAGAATCGTGAGAGAATCGTGATCTTTATTCTAAGCAAAAAAAAAATCGTGATTCTCATCTTATCCAGAATCGTGCAGCTCTAATGGAAATTAGTTTTTTTCCTGTTCTAGAATGGATCATCAGACTTTCACTTGTGTCATTCACTAAGACTGACCTTGAAATTCATCAGTACAATGAGAGAAACTGGATCCTCAAGAGATCTCACAGCTGCTGTCAGAGGTCACAAACCTGCTCTGTTGTGTTGCATAACCTATTTGCTCTTACACGCATACGAAAACCCCAAACCCAGAGCACTGTCCGAATCAGACAGAGTTCGCCACACTCGGCTTCTGTTTATTAGCACCTGACTTATCGGAACAGGAAACTCCTCATACCGTGATAATGTGCTCTTTTCAGAGCTGTTGGTTGAGCTTGTGTCATCTGAGTGGAAAATGGTGAGTGTGGTTGTTTATGGGGCATAGGGTTTGCCTTTCCGACTTCAAGGGCCTCAAAGCCCGGCCAGCCGAGCTGTTAATTGTGTTGTGCAAGCGGCTTTAGTGAAACTGACTCCCAGAATTCCATACATGCAGCTGACAGGATCTACGTTCATGGAGAGGTGGAAAATAGATTGTATGTTCCTCTTTGGTGATCTCTAGAAGCCGTTATTGTCTCACAGTAATATCCTCTTGAGTAATCAATGGTGTAAAAAGGAAATTGGGTTTGTAGTAGTTATGCACAGATAAGTCAGTCAGGCTGAATATTCTGATACTATTTGGGCAATTTTCCTTTCCTTCCATGTCTTCTGGCAAACCTGCCAATAACAATAACATAATTTTTGTTGTGTAAAATAAATGTTTAACATTACCATTATTTTGGATGTTACTTTCATCTTTTTTTTTTTTTTGCTAGCCCTGTTTTTCTTGCCCTGTTAATATTTATACAGACCCAGTGAACCCCAAAAATACATATTTTGCATAATTCTTTCTAATTTTTGATCATTTAAATTTCTTCACCTTTTCTTAACATTTCTTCATTTTTTTAATAACAAAAAACAACTTCAGCAAGATGTAAATAATGCAGCTATAACTCCAGAAATTCATAAACACTTTAGCCGGAAAACAATGTCTCATGATGCAAAACTATTAATTTTTCAAGTAATTTTTGACAACCTGAGCTTTATAGCACACACACACACTCACACTGTTTATTATTTATCACAGACATGCCTCTCTAGTTATCAACACTGATTACTTTTATAAAGCATATGTGAAGGTTTGTAAGTGCTTGTGGAGTTAATTGAAAGTTCACTGTGTTCTGCACACCTATGGACTGTTTGAAGGCAAACAGCCTTCTGGACTTAACACAACAGGTGTTGTTAATCTCGCTGTAGCCCAACATCCTGAAACAAGGCTGAGTGTGTGTGTATGTGTCTCTGTGTGACTGGTCAGCTGTGAGAGTGTATGGGGATCTCCAGGACTCTGTACTGGAGGGATTGGTGGGTTCGCAGAAGGGGAATCTCCCAGTTTGGCTCTAACACTCCCTCCTTCAGGACTGGGCTTCCCCCCTCAGTGAGTCAGTGATTGCCATCCAGGCGTTCACTCCTTACAACTTCTTGCATATCCTGGCACACGCACTCACTCACTTAGACCGTGTTCCTCTATACCAGAGACAGAAGCAGGGCAGTAGAGGTATGGCAGCTTCTAAGCCCTGGACACTTGTTTTCGGAGAGGCAGTGATCCGCATGTTGCAATGTAGGCTGAAGGCTCTTCGGAGGCTGTTTCAGAGACCGCCTGAAAGATTCCCCTGCAGAACGGTGAGTACTGCACTCTGGACAGTGATCAGGTTTCCGCTTGGCTCCAAAGCTGACGTGTACCTCCGGAAGGCATGTATTAGACACTCACTTACAGGTTGTTATGGAAAACATAGGCCTACTTTATTATTATATATTAAATTATATTATTACTTTTACATTAATTAGTTTTGGAGTATTTTTCCCTTTCATTTGTAGGCATCTTGTTACATTTTTATTTTTCAAAAAAGAATAAAAAAAACGAAGTAAAAATGATCATTAGGATTCAATATCCAATATGTATATTAGTATCTTCTTTTAATTAATTTAATTTAATTTAATTAATTTATTATTTATTTTTTATTTTTTTTGGATGATGATGATGATGAAATCTGAGAGCTTTCTGGCCCTGCATAGACAGCAATGTAATTAAGGGGCAAAAAATAATAAGGACATAATTAAATTAGACAAAGAGCTGAATAAAGTTAGCTGTATATGGAGAGTCAGAAAGTTCTCGGATTTCATCAAAAATATTATAATTCATGTTCTAAAGGCAAACAAAGGTTTTACATGTTTGGAATAAAATGAGGGTGAGTAATTAATAACCGAATTTGAACTTTTGAGTAAACGATCCCATTAACTAATCCATTGTCAACACATTGTCTTAAAGGGTTGCCTTGTCCTTGTGTCTTGGCTCATAAATTGTCTTATGTGTAGCAAGATTTGGCAACCCTAATGATTTAAGACATACCTTGTCACTGTGTACAGAAGATACACAACTCTGATACGTGTTTAAATGCATTGTTAAGAACAAGTTGAGTTTGATTTCTGATACAGCATATCATATTGTAAATGCGGTTGCCACTACCTGAATTTTACAGCAGTGAGTTCTGTTATAGAATGCGGTTGTCAATTACTTAACTGTATGTACAGAATAGGATTAATTAAAAGGTAATAAATAAAAGGTAAATTGACTAATAAATTTTGCTGCTGTGTGTCCTGTGTAATGCAGATGTGATTTTCTTTAGATCAATGAGATGTGCCTTTGTTTGTGCATGTGGTACAGGTGCTCTTTAAGTCAGTGATTACGTGGTACATGCACATCCTGTATTGTCACCATCTGTACTCTGAATCACAGTCTCGAACATACCACCACAAGCGCACAACACTGGACAACAGCTCTCCGTCAGACAGGAATCATTCACAAACTGCAATCAAACACGCTCTCAACCATCCTGGAATCAGGCATTAAGTCTTTATTGTACACCTTTGATCTTTGTAGTAAATATGGCTCTGATTTGTAGTTGAAGTTTATAAGATGCAACTTGAATACCTCGTCTTGTATTCCTATCAACCCTAAAGCGTGAGCAACTCATTCTCATTCTGAAGTATCAGTTTCCATTCTTGGCGACATTGAGATGAGGTGTGAATTATGCTCAGCGAGAGCTGAGGAAAGAGGCGGGGAAGTGCTGCTGGTTGGGTGCTTGTATGTGTTTAACATGATGCAGGTGAACAGCGGATTCATCATGCCTCCCTCCCTTTGCGTTTCTTTTCCTCCTTCGATTGGTTAAATGATTTTCTCCTTCAAATATCCGGAAAACAGAGCCTGCACTGCAGCTTTATAGACTTCTGGATATTTCCAGAGAAGATTCCAAGTTCCTGCAGACCCTTTAGCATGCTTTTCAGCAAGAACTTAACAAGCCAAGGCATCTGAAGTGGAGTGCAGTTGGTTTTGTTCTTTATCTCAACAGACCTTGTTTCTGGGAAATACTTAGCTTGGATGCTAGAGACAAACTCTCCAGACTGGACTAGACTAAGACGGCTGCACCGTCATACCATAGACTTGCCCGCGGGGCTACAGGAAGTGACAGAAAGGTTTGAAACGCTGTCAGGGCTGGACGGAGATCCAGCACCTCATGGCAGGATGCTGGCTGCTCTGAGGGAGCCCAGGCTGACACGATGCCAGACTGATTTGGGCTGGAACAGGATGGAGGATTCGCTGGCCTCACTTCCACATTGCTCTCCATGGGACTCTGAGGTATTTATGGTTCCAGCCGGCTTTAGAGATAACACTGGAGACGGAAAAAGAGGGAATTCGGGGATCTTCATGGAGGTGGACTATACACGAGTCTTGTGAGCTTTACACAGGGGATTGTAGAAAAACTCTGGGTGTGGAATGGAATACAAACATTCTGCACAGTGTTTACCGCCTTTTTTTCCCAAAATAATATTGAGAACAGAAGGCAGTAAGCAATGATAAATGTTAATTTTGTCATTTCAGTCAAATGAGTCACATGTAGATGAGGATTCGATATTGATTATGATTCAGTTGTCACTCTTCAGATTGAAGGTTGCATCGAGGGGGAAAACAAAACACCAAGTGTGCTTGTACAGAATGCATACTTCATATTTTGGCAAATGTAGTAAGTTTTTTTTTTTAGGTATTTTATGACAAAATTAGCATATTATGCATAGTATACTGACAGTATTATTCCCTTCACAACATAACCTAACATAATTTTAATTAATAATAATTGTTTTCAATTACCACTAATATTTTCCAGATAATATTGTATAATATTATTTATTTTAACTTAAGTACAGTGATAACATAACTACTTTTGCTGTTTGAAATGCTTAAAAAATAATTAATGTATCATAGATTTGTTTGAGGTGGGGGTAATTTAAACACAATCTGTGGTGATGTCACAACCTTGTTGCATTATGGTCTATGGAGCTGCCTGACATACATGTATACTCGCTTCCTTGGTCAGAATCAAGGGGTTAAGGGTCCGTCCACATAATCTTCCATTGTCCACTTCACGAAGTGGAACACACTTCAAAATGGAAGCGGGGATTCCCCCGAAGGGAAGCGCTAAGGGAAGTTTGTGAGTGTGTGTCTATAAGCAAAGTGAAGCTCAGCACTAGTGACCAGCGTCCAGTTTCATTAACATAGTCACTGTCAAAGCTGGGTAGAATACTTGTACTAAACTAATATAAAAATACAAAGAGTAAGTAAATATATTCCTTTTCAGTAAACATTATGTTACATCAAGGTTTTGCCAAACTGCCGTTTGTAAATGAACTGCAGGGGGGTTGTAAGTTTAATGAAAAGCTGATAATTAATGAAATAAAATAAGAACATAAATCAAAATAAAACACTTAAAATATATCATGTGATATTTAATTATTAGAACTTTTTTTTTTTCTCAGGTTACTTCAAGTAAATATGTTACGTGAAAGATGTTCAAATGACCAAAAAGTTTGTGAATGTCTGCATTAAATGTAAATAAGAATAATGTGAATTTGTGCATATTAAAATTGTGCATTCTTTGTCTGAATGTCCTCAAAACTGTAAGGCTTTCTGAATGTATATAAGCAGTAGGCTATTTTAGAAAGGAAGATTTAATTTAATTAAAAAGAGTTATTATGCAGAATGTATATATTATGAATCATTTATTTACATTGTGTGAATAATGTGTAATTATGTAATTAAATAAAAAAGTAACTGTAGTGTGATCACGAGTATTTTAAAATGTCATTTAATCTAATTAGCAGTACTTAATTTTTGAAATCTGATTACATAATCCCTGCTCTGCCCACTATGTAAGACTATGTCTAAAGAACTAGTTTGACCAACTAGCAGTTAGTCAAGTTACTTTTTCGGATTCAAATCAAGCCAGTCTACTTTTTACATAACTAATTTTAAAAAGTTATGACCAGTCTTAAAGGACAAAATTAGATGACTAACTATTAAGACCAGCTAAAGTAGTTTATGCAGCAGAATTTTTGGTATCATTTCGGTTGAACGTGTCTCAACAACTTCTTTTAATGCATCACGGTGGAGGTTTTGTTATTGTTTGGGTCTCAGTAGATTAAGTAATGGAGGACCGTCTGTGGCCATAAACTTTCATCGGTTGCATGAGAGACACTTCGCTGGTACGCCAACGTAGGATGACATCATCTCACCGTGTGGAGATGGAAAGCTGATGGATTAGAGGGGGAGACAAAGAGAAATGGATGGAAAGAGAGAGTGGGAGGAAGAGAGTGAGGAAAGAAGAGCTTGAACGTTGTGTCTTTAGTCACCCTTCTCCACGCCCACCGCTACTGTGATGGAGCAGGAGGATTGGGGGCGGTGTCATGGCAACCGTGTGGGAAGCTGTCCGTCACATGAGCTTTCTACCGAGTTTGGTCCTGCTCTCTCAGTGCATCAGAAGCCCAGCAGCAGGCGCACACGGCAGGGGGATTGCTGGGGCTCAACCCCTCCTCCCTTTAGGCATGGAGCGGGGTGACGAGCCCCAGGTCGGGCCCGAGAACACGTGGGACACAACGGCGCACTACTGTGATGTGCGTGGCGTGGGTGAGAGTGATGCGTTTGCGACCGCATATTCAAGCCGTGTGTTCATTTAATGCTGCATGTTCAGTTTTATTACTGAGTTGGGGTGAATTAAGTAAAAGTGCTTTCTCTCTGGCTGGTGGTCTTTTTTCTTGTTTCTACCGTCTGTAAAAATGTTTGATTTTCAAGCTCATGTAATTCTTTCTCTGGCTTGTTGTCGTCTTTTCTCCAGGAAGAAGTGTCGGTTAAAGAGATCAGCATCACACATCATGTTAAAGAGGGCTCAGAGAAGGCCGACCCGCAGCAGTTTGAGCTCCGGAAGGTGCTTGGACAGGGATCTTTCGGAAAGGTACGACGCAATACTTTCGGGCTGTGAATTATGATTTGTATGATACTGTATATATGATGGTAAAATGTATATAAACCGGTAAATTTTTTTTTTGTTATACTGTTTGTACCAAGGGTCCTCAACCTTATTAGTTCAAGTTGGTCAGTGGAGAGACAGATGCTGTTATGTTGTTACTGTAAACTGAAACTATTAAAAATGTAAATATTAGATGAAAAACTTTTTTAATAAACTAAGCAACTAATTAAAATAAATATTTTTAAGTTGAACAACAAAAATATTAAAATACTAATGAATGAATAAAAAGGCACCTCCGTTTTACATGCCGTATGTATATGTTGCTGTATTTTGAACTAGATCTAAATTAATACATTTTTGTTTCATAAGGTTTCATTTATTACCAAAGAACAACACTTCTACAACATTTATTAATCTTAGTTCATTTTAATTTCAGTATTTAATACATTTTTAAGATTGTATCTAAAAGGTGAAAAGTTGTAACGTTAATGTACAGTGAATTAACATGAGTAAAGAAAAAAATTAACTAATTAATAAAATAAAAAAAGGTTAATACAATTATAAACTGGGTTAATAAATGTTGTAAAAAATGTATTGTTTAAAATGTATTTTTTTTACTTCATCTTAGTTAATTCATTAACTGTTCATCAAGTTATAAAAAAAATACCTTCAAAAAATTATCAAACATTGTGCAATCTGTTTAATTTTTAAAGTGATTAAGCTGTTATATAAATCAAATGATGCATATTATATAATATTTCAAATATTTAGGAAAAGACTGTATTGTTACTGTGATTTAAAATTACTCACACAGTGATATAAGATTTTGGTCATACTGCCCACCATACAAATATATTTTTAGTGTTTGGTGTGTGTGTATGTTTGAACTGTGCTTTGAGAGGCAATCAGCACAGATGAAAGCATGAGGCATGCATAGATGAAAAAAAAAAGTCATTCATATTTTAACGACAATCTCAGTAAAATTACACATGGAGCTAGTCATGGTCACTATAGTTACAGTGTCACGACACAGAACTAATTATGTTTTCAAGAAGAACTGATGAGTAAATAGATCCTGTTTTAAAGCGTTTTTAATGTTTTTTTTGATGAAGCCTTGATTTTGTTTGTGTGTTGCAGGTGTTTTTGGTGAAGAAGACAACAGGCCCGGATGCAGGACAGCTGTATGCAATGAAAGTGCTGAAAAAAGCCACCCTGAAAGGTATTTAGTAAGTCAATATTGGGTTTGCGGTGGCCAGTGCGGAGATTTAGAGCAATGGCCATCATTACAGTACGTGCATGTACATACATACATACATACATGCATGCATACACATTTATTTATTTATTTACATTTTTCTAATGCCAATTAATCGAGATTAATCGCATCCAAAATAATTTTTTTTTTTACATAACGTGTGTGTAATGTTTATATTTATTATGTATACAAATACAAACCCATGCATTTATATATTTTAAGAGAATTATGTTACATTTATATATTAAATATATTTATATATAATATAAAATATAAGAATATAACTTTAGAAATGTGTATATACATGTAAATATCTTCAGGATATATACTGTATGTGTGTGTCTTTATATATACATAATAAATATTCACAGTACACGCACAAGCTTTTTTCACGATTTTTCGTTTGACCGTACTACATTTTTCATAATTATTTACTAATTATTTATTTAAACATAAGGTATGCATGCATATAAATAAGTTTAATTAAATTAATGAAATTTTGCATTTAAAATATAATACATGTATATGAATTTATTTATTATTTGAAATAATTTTAAATGTTTTACATATTTTACATATCTTTTTTTTTTACACATTTTACATGTAATACATGTATATGAATATTATTTATTTAGTTATTCAATTTTTTTTTAATAATATTTAACAAATGAGATGCAAACATTGCTTAAATGAAATTATTTTACATAATATTTAATCATTAATTGAACAATTACCAATTAACAAATAAACAATAACAATTAATAGTTAAATTTGATCAACTATTATTGAACGCTGCTAGTGTTTATTGAATAGTCAAACTGATGTGGGTCATGTATAAACTAGGAACTGTTGTCCTTGAAATTTGAGTCCTTGAAACAAATTTAATAAAACAGGTAGAAGATTTGATGTTCGGTCTTAGTCCTCTTGCTGATGGTTCAAATTAATTGTTTTTGTCCTCAAGGAAGACTTCCAAGTTTGCAAGCCAAGATTTTAAAGGCAGTACAAAGGTCTCATTAACATGGGACTCCAGATTGCATTTACTTTTTCCACAGTAACCTGTTTAAGTTCTGTTTATTCCAGTGTTTTGGTTGGTTAATTCCCAGCTGTAGCGATTTAAGAATGTAAATTGATGCTCGTGGAAGGATACAACTATGAAAAACAACCCTTCCAGATGATAAACTCATCTACATCCACAGGAGTAAAATGACTCTCCTTCCCCTACAGCTCTCAGCTTCTCTTGTCTCTCTTGCGCTGCATTTTTCTCCCTACTTTATTTAATTAGTCATCCGGTGCCATCTGCGTAATTCTGCTGTGCCAGAATTCTGGACGGGGGGGAACATTGTTAGAGGGAGAGAAGCGTTGTTAGTGAACTCAATGGAAGTAAACAGAAGTGTTGTTATTTATGCGTGTGTTTTCAGTACGGGATCGGGTCAGGACTAAGATGGAGCGGGACATCCTGGTGGAGGTTAATCATCCCTTTATTGTTAAGCTACACTATGGTAAGTGCTGGTCATTAGCCAATCAGAATAAAGAACCGCTCTTGTTCTAATGTTCTGTTAACCAATGAAGCCATTCTTTTTTTTTTTTTCTCACACTCTTCTTGTGTACTTCTTGCAGCATTCCAGACTGAAGGAAAGCTTTATCTGATTCTGGACTTTTTAAGAGGAGGTGATCTCTTTACTCGACTATCAAAAGAGGTGAATAGTGAATGGTTACCTCAAGCATTACGTTTACATTTAAACATTTAGCATATGCTTTTATTCATGTCTGATTGACATGTAAAACATGTGCTCGCTTTCCTCAGGTGATGTTCACAGAGGAGGATGTGAAGTTTTATCTGGCTGAATTGGCTTTAGCTCTGGACCATCTGCATGGACTAGGCATCATCTACAGAGATCTGAAACCAGAGAAGTACTGAATGTTCTCAAATAAATTTAATTTAGAATAGAATTTAAAACACCCTTTTTTTGCGGTTGACCCATGAAAATTTTTATTATTTACAATATTTATTATTTACTTATTTCAAACGTATTTATTTTAAAACAAATAAAATACGGAAATGTAACAAAAGTTCATTAAAAAGTCATTATGTATTCATTGTTTAGACTTTTATTGTACTTTTAAAAAACAAAAAGAAAGGGGAAAAAATGTGGGGATTTTTTTTTATTATTTTTGTAAATAGTTTTATTTAGCAAACATGCATGAAAGTAATCAAAAGTGACAGTATACATTAATAATGATATAGAAAATTATTTATTAATAATTAAGAATAATTTTTTAAGAATCATGTGACACTGAAGACCGATGTAATGATGCTGAAAATGTAGCTTTGCCATCACAGGAATAAATAACGAAAAAAAAAAAAGTTTACATTGTAGTAATATTTCACAATATTACTCAATTTTTATTCAAATAAATGCAGCATTGGTGAACATGACTTTTTTGGGGGGGAGTTTTAAGTCATACTTTTTTAATCATAATAATCCTTTAAAAAATTGTGTATTTTTCCTCTCCATGCTTTTGCTTTTTTATAATCACTAAAACACACTCACTCGTTCTCTCTCTTTTTTTCTTTCTTCTCTGCTGTCTGTAAGGTCCTCCATAAATCACATTTATGTCTGGATAGAATAGCCCTATAAAAATAATGGCTGTAGTCTTGTAGCCGTGACATATAGAGATATGTCCTCATGGCTCAGGGTGGGAATATAAGGGGACTCTTTGTGTGAGTGTTTTCATACTCTGTTAAATGACTTTTTAATGCTGTGAATCTGTGTCATTTCAGCATTCTCTTGGATGAGGAAGGCCACATAAAGCTGACAGGTAGGTAATTTCAGATTGATGGAATGGCTGCATCAGCATGGTGCCACCTTGAGCGTTTAGGGCTTTGTGTTGATACCGTTTGACTGCAGCCTCTTGGGAAGACCTTCCCTTTGTAGAGGTTTATGACCATCTAAACCACACTATATGACAAGGTGAACTGCACAGAGCTAATGTGTGGAAAATGTATGTGTAGAAAATTAGGTTTTGTGAAATGATTGTGGGAAATTGAGATGCTCCCCTTTTTTTAGCCCTTTATTAGGGGGGGGTTCAGTTTTCATTGTAATATATGGATATATATATATTTCTGAGAGTTCTGAGAAATTAAGTCATAATTATAAACTCACAGTTGAGAGTTTTAAAGTTAGTATTGCATGATATAAACTCACAGTTGCAAGAAAATAACTTAGTATTTCGAGATTTAAAAGAACATCAGAATTTCGTACTACTTCCTTTTTTCTCACAGTTTATATCCTGGTATTGTGGTATTGTGGCTTCATAACTTGCCATACTGAAATTGTGTTTGTGTGTGCCTTCAGATTTTGGACTCAGTAAAGAGTCGATCGATCATGAAAATAAAGCATACTCTTTCTGCGGGACAGTAGAGTATATGGCTCCAGAGGTGGTAAACAGAAGAGGACACACTTATAGCGCTGACTGGTGGTCTTACGGTGTACTCATGGTGAGGGAGCACCACTTCCTGTTTCAACTCTTGTTTATTTTAAGTTTTTGTAAAGTTATTTTAAGCAGTTAACCATAAACAAAAAATTCCTGAGAGCACCTTTATTTATCTGAAATCACACTTCAGAGAAACCATTTGTTTTGTTCTCCATCTTCAGTTTGAAATGCTGACTGGAACGCTGCCTTTCCAAGGCAAGGACCGCAAGGAGACCATGACCATGATTCTAAAGTAAGTGTGACGGCCTCATCCTTCCGCTATCCCAGCAGAGACTCCACTCACACTATAATCTAAACACAGTCATCCACTCTGAGTGGGAAGAGCCAGCGGAATTGGTCTATGTAACATCTGGATGCTAAGTGCTGTAGCGATGAGGATAAGCCCTTGGTTTAGCTGACAGTGCTGTTTAGCTTAAAGACTAAGCACTTAACCATCAGTAAACACGCAACCACACAAAACACACGTCACGTCATAATGCGGCCTGCTGAAGAGTGAGTAACGCTTCGGCGTGACACTAGCACCGCAGCGGTGGATAGTTATAATCAAAGGTCTGCGTACAGTTTTACGACTTTGATAAACTGTAGTAATGTGGTTTTAGTGAAGTGACTGCAGACGTTTAGGGAAGGCAAGATGAGAGTTGTTCAATTAAAGTGCTCATCTGAGGTTTCTTCAGAGGACTGATAAGAACCGACAATTGCCACTGATGTGAATACGCAAAGTATTAGCTGTGGAAGTGACATCAGTGCAGATGACAACGACTGACTTTTTCCTCTGTTCTATGTTATCTGACCTCTAGGCTTGTGTACAGTGATGTTGGACCATAATTTGACTTAATCATCACAAGATCTGATACACATTAAAGCTCATTTTTGTAAAAAAAAAACCTGCTCACTTAGAGATGAAGTGATTTTCTGGCCGACGCAACATGTTTGACATTGGATAACAGAACATTATAATAAGAATATGTTCTTCAATCTTATTGGTCAACAACTGGCACTGATCTTTCATTTGCTGACTATCTGAACTCTGGCTTGACTCTTGATGTTTTTTTTCGTTTTTTTGTAGGGCGAAGCTTGGAATGCCTCAGTTTCTGAGTTCAGAAGCTCAGAGTCTCCTCAGGAGCCTTTTCAAACGAAACCCTTCCAATAGATTAGGTAAGCCTTCTCACATAAACTGGCTTTTTAAAGGTTGGGGAATTTATTCCATTCCATTCTATTCTATTCTATGAATTAAGTTTAATTATATATATACAGAAAAAGTTTATATATTAAATATATTTATATATATTATAAATTATATGAATATAAAAATATAAATATAATATACACAAAAAAA
>JAUMHE010000040.1:1759382-1776984 GCA_032359235.1 Enteromius mattozi | reverse complement strand
TTTATATATTTATTTTCTTATATTTGATATTATATCTAAATATATTTAATATATAAACATAACATATTTTCATTAAAAATATGAGTTTGTATTTATATATACTTATACACAGTACATACAAATATATTATGTAAAGAAAAACTTTTATTTTGGATGCAATTAATCGTTTGACAGCACTAGTATATATATATATAAATACAAACACATGCACGTATATATTTAAGAAATATGTTATGTTTATATATCAAATGTATTTATTTATAATATAAAATACAATAATATGAATATATACATGCATAAACATGTAAATATTCTCAAAATATATACTATGTGTGTGTGTATTTATATATGCATAATATACAAAGCACACATACTAAATAAAATGCATAATGTAAATAAAATCTTTTATTTTGGATGCGATTAATCATTTGACAGCACTAATAATAATATAATAATAACATGTATTAAACACAAAAAAGAAATTACATAATTAAACTTTTAAATGTTATTTTTTACATTTTCATAGTGACATTTCACATTGACATTTTTCATTTTTAGTAATAAAAAACTACTGACGTAAAATTTTAATTAAGTTATAATTGTATTATTAAGTTCTAATATTTAATATCATATAACAGAATGAATATCCATTTTTTATAGTGGACATTATAATACAGAAATTCAGCAATTTGTTTTATGTTTTATTGATCCATTTTAAATTAATAATTTCAATTCTACAAAGCATTCATTTTTAAAGTATTTTTGGTCTTTTGAAAGACAATTTAATATTGCCTTTTTATACAATGACTTTCTCGGACATTGTAATATATCTCTCCATATTTTTCTTGTTTAGATAATCAATAAAGCTAAACGGGATCCAACGGACGAGGTGGAAATTCTGTTACGCTATGGACAGCATCCAAATATAATCACCTTGAAAGACGTGAGTGTTTAGAAACAAGGATGCAGTCTTTTTATTTTCATCCATAAGGATGAAAGACAATAGTCTGTGGCAGCAGACTCTGAGCTTTGTCTTAGTGGCTAAACACAATTATATCATGGTAATGTCTCGTTCTTTTCAAAGAGCATTGATGTGTTTACCTGCTCTGACATTTCCGGAATGAGAGAGTAGCGTAATCAGTTTCTGCTCTTGTAGTCTTTCCTGCAAATTACTCAGAGCGGGTTATCCATCATTCATATTCATTTAGTAGTGTATTAGTATTATTGTTTCCATTGTTTCCTTGTATTATAAATGCATCTGCTTCAAGTGTTCCTTAAACACGGCATTGATTGCCTTCAAACACAAAATTCATTTTGCTGCAGATGTAAACATCTCAATCATGGTGTTATGTATTGCAGAATTGGTTTCCATAACATTTAATGAAAAGTGATGTTAGTAATAAAATAGAAGAGATGTTGAATTTAAACTGATCAGCGATGATCGACTAATATAACTGTGTCTCTGTATGCAGGTGTACGACGATGGCCGCTCAGTGTATCTGGTGACAGAACTGCTAAAGGGAGGGGAGCTGCTGGATAAGATCCTCAGACAGAAGTTCTTCTCGGAGCGAGAGGCCAGCGCTGTGCTGTACACCATCACAAAGACTGTGGAGTACCTGCACACTCAGGGGGTATGTGAGCTCTCTAGAGCTAGTAAAGAACAAAGTAAAATGTGTGTAGAGAGACAATAGCTAAGGGAATGAAACTTAAAGCCCAGCTGAAGTACATTAAGATTGTGATCTTGGGAAACAGATGAGGCTTTGTGAGACTTCTGCACCCCTGGTCTTACCACATACTGGTTTATAATGGCTCTAATGCAGATACACTCAACATTAGAAGCCAATCTCATTCAGGCCGCAATAGATGAAAGAGCCTGTAGTATACACTGCCATTCAATAGTTCTCAAGATGTTTTTAATTTGACTCATATGCTCATTAAGGCTGCATTTATTTGATGAGAAATACAGTAAAACAGTAACATTTTGAAATATTATTACGTTTTGTATTTTAATCTATTTTAAAATGTAATTTATTCCTGTGATGCAAAGCTGAATTTTTTTAGTAGCATAATGCAGTATCGTTCTAATATGCTAACGTTTTTTGGAAACTGAAATACTTTTTTTAAGATTATGAACAACATTTATTGGAAATAGAAATCTTTTGTAACATTATGAATGTTTGTACTGTCTCTTTTGATCAATTTAAAGTGTCCTTTTACTGACTCTGACTTTTAAACAGTAGAGTATATAACTGTTGTGATTATAAATGAAACGATTATGTAAAAATGTATGATAACAATAATAATTGGAAATAAAATTCAGAAAATTAATTAAATAGGTCTGTTAGCCACCTTGGTTCTAATGTAAGCTTCCTTTCCTCCTCATCAGGTGGTTCACAGGGATCTGAAGCCCAGTAACATCCTTTATGTTGATGAATCTGGGAATCCTGAATCCATCCGGATCTGTGACTTCGGCTTTGCCAAGCAACTGAGAGCAGAAAACGGACTGCTGATGACGCCCTGTTACACTGCCAACTTTGTGGCCCCAGAGGTACATTTTGCATATCGGAGGTGGCACATTTTGTAAAATAAAAGTCAGTTTCTTGATCAGAGAAATTATTTTGGTCCCCAGGTGCTGAAGAAACAAGGTTATGATGCTGCCTGTGATATCTGGAGTTTAGGCGTCCTTCTGTACACAATGTTAACTGGGTAAGTATGTAAACCTAGCACTATAGTTTTAAAAATGTGTTTGTATTCAACTGACACTGTGTTTTTCTCAGATTTACTCCTTTTGCTAATGGCCCAGAGGACACGCCGGAAGAGATTCTAGCTCGGATCGGCAGTGGGAAGTTTTCTCTCACAGGCGGATACTGGAGCTCTGTTTCACTTGAGGCAAAGGTACCAACTTAAGTAGCGCATCTAAATTACACTCTCCAAAAAACATCTCCTTAAAGGCCCGCTAGACACAAAAATCATTCAAACACCTTTTCTCTTATAGGACTTGGTGTCTAAGATGTTACATGTAGACCCCCATCAGAGATTAACAGCTGCACAGGTGTTGAAACATCCCTGGATCCTTCACAGAGACCAGCTCCCCAAATACCAGCTGAACAGACAGGACGCCCCCCATCTGGTTAAGGTTTGGTCCTGTCCACACTTTGCTTTAGAATAAAAATTTTATTATGCTGTTAAATTTGTTTTACATTTTAAATGCTCCTAGAAAACACAAGTTTCCCATATTCACAGATTTTTTTATATCAAGGAATTATTAACAAATGTACTGTTTTTTTATATAAATGATTAAAGGTATGTTTAAATTCTTATATCTTGGATTAGACAGACAGACAGACAGATAGATAGATAGATAGATAACTTCCAGTATATAAGTAATTATTATGAATCCAGATAATTATTATGATGATAGATGGATAAAAAAAAAGAAAAACCATTTCAGAAGACAGTTTAATTCATCAAGGTTTATGTGAATCTTTCCTCCTGTAGGGGGCGATGGCTGCTACATATTCTGCCTTGAATAGGAATGTTCCTCCCATGCTGGAGCCTGTAGGCTGTTCTATTCTCGCTCAGCGCAGAGGAGTGAAAAAACTGACCTCTACTGCTTTATGAGCAAACACCTTCCACCTCCAACCCCGTGACCTCTAGCTTGGTTTGAGCACAGCCTGAACTCAGCTTGCTTGCTGCCCACCATGCATCTAGGCCTTAGAGCCAAGCGTAGATTCTGAGGACCCCTGGTGGACAATCAAATTCTTCCTTCACTGGTTACTATGAGGGCCAATAAAAAGAGTTCGGCCTGTACAATCACGCCTCTGCCTCTAAACGCAAACCAATGAAGAATCTGTGGACTATTCCTGAGCGTATGAATAAAAACATACTGTATCTCAGTCATTATAAAAAGCTAAGATGTATTCAGGGAGGATGTGGATTTTAGAGGACAACAACAAATTCCTGCACCCAAGTGTGCACACAGTTGCGAAAAGCTCCAGTTGTATGGGGATGTTGTATATGGGATACGTTCCTGTCAGGCTGTTACTTAATATTCAAATTGTATCCTGTTCTGGCCTATTATTTTACATCATTAATGCCACATTGCATATTTAAGTCCCATCAAACCTGGCATATCCCAGCAAGCCATGTCATTTTTGGACAGCGAACTAGGAGACACTCCCTCAGCAGATCCATACCAGACTATAAGACGAGTCCAAATGTTTATATGACTGCTGCTGGCGTTATCTTAGCGTTCTTTTTACAAAATGACAATGTGAACGAGGTCCAAAGCACAAAAATGCAGTGGAGGCCTACATGTAAATGGCACAGAATGTCAAATAAAGAACTCAGGTGAAACGCAATACATTATACAAAAAAAAAATAAGCTGGGACGGATATGTATATGGCTGTATCGCCTCACCTAAAACCTGCTGACCTGTTTATTTGTTCGGATGTAGAGAAGTACAGAAATACTCAGAAATATATGTGGTGACTTTTTTAAGTGAGTACTTACAGCCTTGGCATATTTTTATATATGTGCATGGGCAAGATGCTATATTAGCTAGTAGCTCTGTGGAAGTGGGCATGACAGAGGATGTTTTCCCCCTTTAATATATATTTTTTAATTCTTCTTATAATTCCTTGCAGTTTTTTTTTTCTGATTAGGTTTAAATATGTTGTACATTTTTTTTCATCTCAGTTGTATTTTTCCCGTCTTTGACTTGGAAGAGTGCTGGAAATGTTGCTGTCCATATAGCAAGCTGCTATCCTGTTCTTTCTTTTGTACATGTAGAAAATAAAGTTTGCCATTTTTACAAAAACACTTGATTATGACTATGCTGTACATGTATTTTTTTGCATTGTTGTCATTTTTATAAAAAGTGTTCATCACAATACTCAGAACATGGGTGAGCCAGACAAGACAAGCTATTAAATATGCTGCACGTTAGATTAATATTTGGTGAATTCTGACCTAAATTTGCATAGTACAGTTGATAATCTAAATGTCACTTTGACCTGATTCAGTGGGAAGAGTTCAAATTGCATGGCTGACAGTGTTGCAGGAAATCTGTTTTAACACTATAGTTATTATTTATAATTGTGGTATTTATTAATTTTGCATACTTAATTTGCAGTGTGACTAAGCCTTTAGAAAGTTACATTTTATATACATGCACATATATACACATACACACACACACTACCATTCAAAATTTTGGTGAATATAAGTCTTTTAAGCTCACTAAGGCTGCATTTATTTAATACATCATAAAATACTAATATGATGAAATATTACCACAATTTAAAAACCGTAAAATATAATTTATTTCCTTACGGTAAAGCTGAATTTTCAGTGTCACATGATCCTTCAGAAAACATTCAAATATGCTGATTCAATGCTTAAGAAACATTTATTGTAATTGTCAGTGTTAAAAGCAGTTGTGCTGCCTAATATTTTTATGGAAATCATGAGATTTGGTATTTTGTAATGTTTAAAAGAACAGCATTTATCAGAAATTGAAACAGAAATTATTATTACTGTCACTTTGGTCAATATAATGTATCCTATGCTGAATAAAAGTATTAATTTCTAATCAAAAATACAACAGAAATTACTAAATGCCAAATCTTTAAACTGGTGTATTCATAACTACAATTTTTTAAAAAAGGACCATAAATGTGTCTCTCCGCATCAAGACTTTACACAAAAGAAGTTCTTTCAGAATTTGACCACAACAATCATTTGTAATTGTTGCATAGTAATAATCCTACATGATATTTCAATACTGTTTTTAAGAAATGCATCTTGCACATAGAATGTACATAGAATGTCTAAACATTATTAGCAGTTAAACATACTAACACCACAGAGATTTACATTTTCTAAATAATAAAAAGAATCAAATGTACATACTATATATTGTTACATATTCTGTAAAATAAATACAGAAATCTGCCCACAATATACAATTTTTACCTTAACTGATCGTGTAACTAACATTTAAACAAAATTAGGCCCTTGAATGAATGAGAGTTGTTGCTTTGGGTAAACAAAACTTATTTTTTAAAGCAGTTCATTATACAATCCCTTTTAGACTTAATCTCATTTTCTTCATGATTATCCTAAGGAAGGTCCACAACCACATTTTTAGACTCCACACCTTTGACTGTTGATGGATCCACTGAGTCCCCAGACAGAACCTCTATCTCATCTTCACTGAGCGGCTCCATCTCAGCTTCTTCCTGCCTCACGGTCGCTGGATCTAGTCCTTCCTCAGAGCTATTCACACTGATGAGACTTATTTCAGTATCGTTTGGCTGGTTCTCAGCAGACTCATCAGGCTGCTCCTCTGGAAGGCTCTTCTGATCATGGGTGGCCATGTGTGCTGTGTAGCCTCGCTGCGAAAGATAAATTTTGCAAATGTCGCAGTAGAACGGGGTCATCACGTTGTGTTTGTCCATGTGTTTGACGTAGCCGTTGACTCTCAGGAAACCCTTATCGCAGGTCTTACACAAAAGTCTCTCTCCTGCGTGAGATGATTTGAGATGCTGAACGAGGGAACCTCTGAACTGAAAGCTCTTTTCGCAGATGGGGCAGATGCATGTGAGTTTGGATGAGTGATGTTTCATGTGAGCAACAAGAGCAACTTTGTAGCCGAAACGTCTGGGACATAAGTGGCATGTGAATGGCATGGTCGACTCCGCATCCTCGTGAACTTTCTGGTGAGCTTTCAAAAAAGCTTGATGTGGGAAGCCCTTTCCGCATTGTTGGCACACGAACCTCCCTTCAGGATTGTCTTTACTGTGTATGACTCGATGGCGCAAAAGGAGACCCATTTTATGAAACCTCTCCCCACAAATCGAACAGATGTAAAACTTTTCTTTGACTGCGACTTCAGTTTTATTTTTAGCGTGATTGGCCCGTCGATGCTTCATTAGTGTGCGTCTACTACGGAACCTCTGGCCACAAGTTAGGCAGTTGATACACTTTCTACCCTGATTTGCTTTAACCCCGAAAATTACAGTCGAGATGCCATCCTCAGTAACGGCTAGCTCACTCTCTTCATATTTAACACCCTCATCCAGTGAGGAGTTCAGCACCTGTCCAGATGTCATGTTGGTACTCAGCTCATATTCAAGAGGCTCCTCTTTGACACAAGCAAGTGAAACGGCCTCAGAAATGGTGATTTTACATGTGTCATCTTCCACTTCCTATCAGATAAAACATAATATAGTATAGCATTACATTACATACATTACAGGAAAGGAAAGGAAAGGAAAGGAAGTGACATGTGGCCAGGTATGGTTTCCCATACTAGGAATTTGTGCTCTGTGTTTAACCCATCCAAGTGCACACACACAGCAGTGAGAAGTGATCAACCACACACACACACACACACACACACCCGGAGCAGTGGGCAGCCATTGCTGCGGCGCCTGGGGAGCAGTTGGGGGAACGGTGCCTTGCCTCAGTCGTGGTATTGAAGGTGGAGAGAGTGCTGAGTGCTGGGACTCGAACCTGTGACCTTTGGGTTACAAGTCCAACTCCCTTTTTACTTTTACTTTTCTATATACACATTTAAATTGCATATAACACTATATATATATATACATATATATATATTATTGTAATTTATGTAATGTAAATAAATATAATTTATTTGCTTTAATTTACATAAGCTATATATATATGATTTTAAAATGACATACTCCATATCTTTTAATATATTTAATTACATATAATTATATTTCATTTACATATTATAAACAAATTACAAGTTTTACATATTTGCATTTGATTTATATATTACATAAAATACATTTAATTGTGCATCGCATGTAATTATATAATATAATAGTGTGTAATTTACATATAAGCCAAATACATATTTTATTATAAAATATTGATATTTAATTATATAATTATTTATCTATTACATATAAAATAATTAAATTGAATTATATTATGTATGAATATGTAATTTGCAGTAAATAAATATTAAACAAATTAATGTAATTTTTTTATTATTATTAATGTAATTGTATTATAAATTTCATTGTTTAGTACTTTAATTTAGATATTTTTTTGCAACATTTTAATTGTATACAATTGCAATTAATTTATATATTATATATAGAATAATTAAATGTAACTGTACTTTAATTGGGTTTATAATTAATATATAATAACTAATTAATTTCCCACCTGTATCTCTCTTTCTGGCTCAAGTGATCGATGAAGTGTTTGTACTGTAGGAACAGCATCCACGCTTAGAATCATGCAGGTGGTGTAACCCAGATCCATTTTGAAGTAGTTTTCCTCAGTGAAATGATCCCCGCACACTCGGCCCAAAGAGGTCGCGTCTTCCCCATCACTTTTACTGTCTTCGATAAACTTTAACCACAAACTGCGTCTTTTCGGATCCTCGGGTAACATGTAATGAATAATGGTGTCGGATCGGTTCGGACAACGACCTACTACACATTTATGCAGCATGTTTACGACGAAACTGGTTGGGGCTTTAATACGAAAAGTTAAGACTATTAAAAAAAACTGTTACTTGCATCTAGATTGCCTTGATCATAGCAGACAACTCCACCTCAAGACCTTTTAAACATACAGCAACGCATAAAAAAGGCAAAACAAGCCGCGATGCTCTTTTTTTCTGATGCCACACGCGTTAATTATGACTCCGTCGCCACCTACAGGATAGGAGGACAAGTCAATTCATTGGGATTAGTTCGTTTTATTAATCTTACATTTATTTTTACCAAGCGCGTCTTTCTTTTCAACTGTATTTTTATCCGTGTTTGCATTTATAGTTCTAGCTTTACAGAAAATATCTACACTTTTGCCTTTTCTCTCTTAAAATGTGATAATATATCATATTAATTTTACATAATATCATCATATTATATCGTATCAGATAATAATAAATTAGATTCAGCCCACTACCATAAAAATTGTAATCTAGCAGCCCCTGGGCTGGTTGCGGTTATGAATAAAGTTTTGCGCTGTTGAATGAGGCGGTTTGCGCATGCGTCGTAGTCAGCTTTTCTCGCTAGCGGCGCTGATCTGCTCACAACAGCACGTTTGAGAAGTAAAATATCTGACATATTGTTATAGTTCCCTAACGTTTCTGATCGTTATACGAGAGCCGTCGACGTCGTTTAAAGAACATGCCGAAAAACAAAGGTAAGGTGTTATATAAAGATACCCGTGTGAGATGTTAGCATTGAGTTTAGCACACAAGGTAACGCGAGCTATTGCGCGTGATATTGATTGTCGCAGTTTATTGTCAATGTTTGATGTTTCATTGTGGCACTTGAATTGGTTTTTGGTTTTGTATTTGACACATTTTGATTTATAACATGAAATAAAAGCTGCTGTCAGGAAATGTAAGGGATGCGTTTGGCCGCTATGTGTTGTGTTAGGCAGGTAACGTTACTTGTGGATGTTAAACGTATTTTGATCAATACGTACTTATAAATTATAACCTTTACCTATTAAGCTAATATTTGAAAAAGGGATCATACATGCTGAAGTTAAATACATACACATGAAACTAACAATAGTTTAGGATGTCGTTGTAAAGGGTGTTATGTTGAATGTGTGTACTTTGCTCAGTCATTAGGAAACACTTCGTTATTGTCATAGTACTCTCTGTAGTGTGTTAATAATATGGCATTTTTCCAAGTGTTATGGTATCTAAACGCGCATGTTATTTCTCTGTATCCAGGTAAAGGAGGAAAGAATCGGCGACGTGGTAAGAATGAGAATGAATCTGAGAAAAGGGAGCTGGTGTTTAAAGAGGATGGACAAGGTTTGTTATAATACTCTTACATATAATAAGCGTTCATGATGTAGGGTACTGCCTTCTCTTCAAAACATGATCTGCTTTTAGTTGAATCATTTTTTTTTTTCGTCTTCTAGAATATGCTCAGGTCATCAAGATGTTGGGGAATGGGAGATTGGAGGCCATGTGTTTTGATGGAGTCAAGCGGCTTTGTCACATCCGAGGAAAGCTCCGGAAAAAGGTGCACTTTACAGATCCAGTCTGTGAGGCTGAATGCAGCTTCAGCATTTCCATCACTTTGTGAATGCGATTTGCTGTGTGGACTGACAGAAATATTTAGGCTAACCAGTTAATATTTTTTAATAATAACTAATGTAACTCATTTTAGGTTTGGAATTTTTGATATGCTGGAAAATTTCAGCATAGGACAAAATATTACACAATAAATTTTATGTTGTTCTTTAGCAATGTTTCTATTGTTCTTAAGAATTTAAGATGTTTGTCTTACTCAAGGTCTTATACTTATACTTTTTTTCTTTTTTTTATGTATTTAGGTGTGGATCAACACATCAGACATTATTCTCATTGGATTAAGGGACTACCAGGTTTGTTAAATATTTCTTTCATGTAATACTATAGAAAATATATCTATAATATAATTAAATATGATTTAATTACACACTTTTTTACTATATTGTTTGACTTCAGAGTATGTTCAATATTTAATATAATTATGTATTGTATTACGGTTTAAAATAATAAAAATAGAATATTATTACTCAATTGATGTTAATATTATTGATTTATATGCTAAAATAGCTATATACAAAGCAAATTATCATACTTTGTAATTTTTAATATAATTAAATATATATGTATTATGAATTATATGTCATTTGTTTGCTTGGAAAGAAATGAGTTTACAGTATTTTGCCATTTTAATGCTTTACCCCTGGTCTGAGCTGTTTCAACTGAAAGAAATTTGCACAGTCTGATCTTAAAATATATCAGTGCCTTTGTTTTGCCTCAAGATGCACACCAGTAAGGCATGTTTATAAAAAAAAAATCATAAATATCCTAATTGAACTATGGCCTAATTCTGGTTTATGCTTAGCCCTGTCTATAAAACCGGGCAATGGTCTTTTAGTTTTTAAATAAGATTCATGCTGCTGATAAAACTACAGTTCCTCTTTAATGCACAGGATTTTTCTGTAATAAATTTCTGATGTTTGAAATTCTAAAATGGCTTTTCAGGATAACAAGGCAGATGTCATTTTGAAGTATAATGCTGATGAGGCTCGGAGTCTGAAAGCCTATGGAGAGCTTCCAGAACATGGTGAGTATATTTAATCTAAAAAACCTGGTTCTTGGCTTACAATATGCTGATCTTTTTGTTGCACTGTATTAAATGTCTTGTCATTAAATTCTTACCATTGGTGCCTTGCAGCCAAAATCAACGAGACTGATACCTTCGGGCCTGGTGATGATGACGAGATTCAGTTCGATGATATTGGTGATGACGATGAGGACATTGATGATGTTAGTACTAAAACACTCTTATATTCATCTGAAGTTTAAGATTAATAATTAAAAAAAAAACTCAATGTTTTAATTAAATTAAATAGGGACATTATGTAAGCAGTCAGTGTTTTGTTCTGACAATACCATATTCCTTCCTCAGATCTAAGGGGAAAAGGCTGGGAAGTTAATGTTTCTCAACCCGAAGCGACAATATCCTCACATCCCCCCCTGAAGTTGCCCCTCCATCATTATGTACACGGAGGCTCAAGTTTTAGGTTTCTCTGACTAAACACATGACTGCATTGTCACCTTCAATCCATTTTGTTATCTTTTAATGTATTTATATTGATTTCACATCAAGTGGAATTTAGTTTCAGTACAGAATCTATGGATTCGCAATAAAAAGATAACCAATTTTATGTTTGGTCTTGCAGTCTGTATCCTAATAGATATGTTTAAAAGCTCTGTAAAGGTGAGTGAAACTCATTTTGGTAAAAGCTGATACCTCTAGAACGCCTCTTGTCTCTTTGAATGTTTTTGAAATCTCTTATGATTTACTGGTCACGCAATGATGCATTGGACGATGCATTTATTCAGAAAGCCTATCTGATTAGCTCTTTGTTTTAATCCATCCTAATTTTTGTGTGTGTGTGTTCTTGTCTACTTCAGATGATAAAAATTGAATACTCATTTTGCAGGGCTGCTGAATTTACAAAAATAACTAATCTTGAAGCTCTGTGTATTACTTCACTGTTGTTACTCAGAGTTGCAACGTAATAGCTTGATACTAAACTACAGTCAACATCAGCAACTGAAATATTTGTAAGTTGAAAATGGAAACGTTTTTTTTTACTTTCTGAAATGATAGCTCACAAAGCAAATAACCAGAATAAGGAAGTATTTTTGTATGCAAATAGGCTAATCAGTGCAAGAATTCTGAGAGTTTATTGATTGTATTCTTGCAGACTGGCCCTTTTTGAATGAGCGTGGTGGTTGTTGGTTATAACTTGTTCATTTTAGGCATATTGTTTTGATGAGCTTATAATGGTTGCTTTTGTCCTCTGCTGCTTTTGATCAGAAAACCTGTGATTTTGAAATAAAATTCAACAACATTCAAAATCCTATAAATGTGTGTTTTAAGCCTTTTTAAATATCAGTCATTGTCCAATTTCTTTTTATTATTTTTATCCACCAGGTTTCTGGAGGTAAATGTTAACCTCCAGTATTTATGAAAAAAGTGCAATCCTGTAATATATTGTCTTTATTGTTGTTTTGGATTATGTGGGCATAAAACGTGCAGTATTTTTATAGCAAGTGTGTGTCTAGCCATAGGCTTGAGTGATATTAGTCACTGTGTTTCACCCCATCACGTGTGTTGCAGTGTGAAAAACAAAGGTAGCCTATGGCACATGCATCTAGATGCTCAGATGATAACATAGGCTTGAAAAACAATACTGTAGTGTGAAAATGTCATATTTGATTTATTGTTAAAATAGCTGTCACTAAAATAAAGCACACATTTCTCTAACTAGATGTCTGCACTAGGAATAGTCTTCAGAGGATCTGATTGTGCATGTTTTGCATGCATATATGTAGTCTAGACTTAATCCAGGCGTGTATTTGCATATTTGAGCAGTCTTTACCTCTCAATTCTAAGACAGTGTTACGGAGATAAATGTCATCCTGTGTTTCCTTTGTGATCACTGAAGTAGGCTATGGCTATATATTTCTAGGCACGTTTAATTAAACGTCTCAAGGGGAAATAAATGGGAATTTCTGCCCTGTGCTCAGCTGCTGAGCTTTCCATATATAGCGCTATGTAAACTATGACGTAATGCGTTGCTCGTGGGTGCATTGCTTACGCGCGCGTGCGCTGGGCACGCGGCAATTGGTCGAGCGTGTTACAGTATATTAGAACCTCGCGCTCTTGTGGCTCTGCCTTGAGCCTTCGCTAGTAAAATCTCGTCGAAGACCGAGATGGTGCTCGGATGAATCAAACCTGAGGTGAAGCTGTCTTTAGTTTTTCGTCGCGTTTTGATTTTTTCAACTGTGTTTGATAAATAAATGTAGTGGGACGGAATGTCATCTGGCTATTGATCGCTGGAAAACTCCCATAGATCACCTGGAAATGGCCACCGTTGTGGAAAACCTGACAGGTACGTTATGTTGCGTTATATTTTCATTCTCTAAAAATAAGCCTCACCCAGATTTGACAACTGAGGAACGGATAACTGGGAAAGCGAGCTGTTGTCATGGAAACAGGCTGCTGAGGTGAGAGGATGAGAAACCTAAGACTGACCTGTCCAGGTGAAGAGTGCGTAACCCTTTTGAAAAACAAAACATATGTTTTTGCAAAGTAAATTATGTTTGTTAAAATATGTTATTATTTATAAAAAAGTAAGACTTTATCATTTCTACTGACTGTTACAAAAAACAAAAAAAAAACAGGTTATTAAAAACCTTCATCTATAGATGATACACATTATATACATTATAATGTGACAACATGCCCCAGTAGCAGGACATGTTGTCAGACAACATTACATGGCGCAAATTGGTTCTTGGCATTATGAAGGCTTTTCAGCTAAAGTGGCACAGTAAAACGATCATGAAGCATAAAACAATTCAAGAAACAAAATTATTAATCCACCGTTTTAGCAGACAAATTAATAAACTGTGTAGCAGTACAGCCCAGAAGTTCCAATTTAAGTCCATTTGCAAAAAAAATTTGAAGCTAACATACAAAATCACTGCCGTAGAAAACACATCTAATTGCAGTGAAAATCTTGTACATTCTATGTGACAACTAGCCCTGGTTTGCACTGCAAGCTATTTATAGCTATTTTTTTTAACAGACACATCAGAATAAATGTGTTTGATGTTGGGTTTATTTATTAGATTCTTATGTTTACTGTAAGATTCCTATAACGATATAACAATGCATACTGTCTGATATAAATTCCTTTTTTCTATATATAAAAAAAAAATGAATAAAAGCAAAAAATGTGCTTTGTCAAATGTGCTTTAGATTTGAAGCTAAAAGGGATCTGACAGACTGTGCCACAGGCTCTGCTGTGAATCGTAGAAAATGACTTTACGAAAAATCGCATTTGTGTTCCCTTTGAGCATTTTGACTTTGCATATATTTGCATACCATTACACAATTAAAGCCAATGTTTTCCGCCAGCTTATAACAGGACCATAGACATTGGGGGCGCTTGAATATTTGGTGCAAGAAAAAGATTGCACAGACTCCTAAAGGTGTGTTCACTGTTTATGTACATTTTTTAACATTTCGTTTTCCTTTCTCATGCAAAGATGGAGGCTCGAAGAAGGACAGAATTCGACTGGCCAAAGAAAGAAGAGATGAGAAAGATAAGAGCCAAGGTGAGCTGCAAGTCTTTTCCTTCAAAATTGTCTTGCCTTCTTTAGAACCATGTTTAATTCCTAAATGGATTTCATGACAATTTTATGGATAAGTTAAAGCAGAGGGTTATTCCAGGGCAATAGACTACTGCTCCATTCATCACTAAATCCGATGGCGGAAGACTTCTGATAGTACCACTAAGTGCTTAGCACAAATGAATCAGTATTGTCAGCAGGTAGGGAGAGGCTTGGCCTTTCCCGTATCAGGGCAATCTATAGACTTACCCATGTCCACCCCCACCGTGTGTCTAGCTGTGCGGGAGCGAGCTCTCTTGGAGAAGGAACAGCGTGCACAGCAGCAGTATGAACGATCACTGGTGGAGCGAGGGAGGCGTCTGGAGGAGCAGCGGCAAAAGGAGATGATCCGTCGTTCCGCCGTGGAGGAGAAAAGGAAGCAGCGCATAGAGGAAGAAAAGGTCAGGGATTACAGCCAAACTTTATTCTCTTTGGGGTATGCAGTTATAGGACAGATATGAAGTGTCTTTTCTCATACGCATTCTTATCTCTGAATTCTTTTATTTTTGGATTTTTTAGTGTGTAATATTATGCTAAAATTGTGTTTTTTTATTATATGTGGTTTATTGCTTAATCCTTGATGTGGTGTGTGTAATTTTTAGCTATTAAAATACTTAAACATACTGTTTCTGTAGTCAAAACAAATGCAGCAGATAGGAAAAAATATAAGTAATATGCAGTACTGTTAAAAGTTTGAGGTCAGCAAGATATTTCTTTTCTTTTTTACCTTTCTAAGAATTCAAATATATCTAATTAAAACAATTAGTACATTTATTTAGCAAGTTTACTTAAAACTGATCAAAAGACAGACATTTGTCTTTACAAATTTTACGATTTCTTATTATCATGACCTTCTATTCACCTTAGATGCCTGAATCGCAGTTCACAAAAGTAAAAAAAAAAAAAAAGTTAAGCTGTTTTCAACATTGATAATAATAAGAAATGTTTACTGAGCTGCAGATCAGCATATTAGAATTATTTCTGAAGCATCATCATGTGACACTGAAGACTGTAGTAATGATGCTGAAAATTCAGCTTTGCCATAACAGGAATAAGTGACATTTTTAAATATATTCAAATAGAAAAGAGTTAATTTAATGTTAAACAATATTTTGTATTTAATATTAAATAAAAGCCACCTTGAGCATAGGAGACATATTTATTAAAAAATAAAAAACATGTACATCATTTTACTGGCCAAAACTTTTGAACAGTATTGTATGTATATTTCTCGTATTTCATTATATTATAATCTATATCTATGGTAACGTTGACCCCTTTGATCTCAAGACAACAACAAACACTTAACCAATAATATGAGTTTGGGGTGGGACTACCTTTTTGTCCAAACAATGGAAAATCTAGGGAACACTTGAGAAATCTGTTTGGAAACAGTTCTTATCTTTGCATTTTTGCTGAGAGCACAAAAATTACACACATCATCTTTAAGCCAGAGCAAAAATGAATGAATTTTATTTTTATTTGTTTACTTATTTATTCATTTTATTTTATTTTATTTTATTTATTTTTATTTTTATTTATTTTTTTTATTTTATTTTATTTTATTTTTTTTTGAGGTGTAGGAAGTCCTTTCACTATGTTTCATATGGCAATATGAAAACCAATACATTGTAGTCAGACATCTTGCATTGGTGGAACGAAACAGAAAGAGTTGAAAATTTGGAGAAAAAAAATCAGTTGAATAGCTGTAGCTATATTAGCTAAAGATCTCCAATTTGTGATGGTGACATCACGCATGTTGACATTTTTACTGGGCTCTGGTTAGATTTTATAAAAAGAACAGTTTTTGTAACCTGTTTGTAATTAAGTCTTTTTTCCAGGTTGAATTTAACTTCCTAGACTTCCCACCTTTTGTGACATTGAGCAGGAGAGCGAAGTCTTTGTTTGTATTGATTGAAAACTAGCCCCCCAGTCAGATGCTACAGTGATTGGTGATTCTCTCTGGAGTGATCAAATGACCTCACTGTTCCTGATATTCATCTTAACTGACATGTACAAATCAAATTTCTCTAGACAAATGCGGTGTGTCATAGTAAGGGTGTGTTTGAAGAAGCTAAAAGGAAAATACTGTACAGAGTGATTAAGGTGCTCACTAACAGAGACTGCAGTTAGGCCATAGATCATTGTGTGCAGGGTGTGGTGCTGTTTCTGTGTTCTGGTATTACTGTGTCTCTGTTATGTGTAGTCTTACCTCAGACTACTCTGATCTTGGCCAGCATTTGGATTTAAATTAATTCTGACTCCTTGGTATCTGCAGTGGTATCAAATCTTTTGCAGTAGCCTGGCCTCTTTATGTCCACCTGCAGACAAATTTTGCAGCATGAGCCACCTAGTTTTATGGCTGCTCAAAGCCATTCATCACCTTTTTTCTTCATTAGTCTTCTTTATTAGATTAATCAAATAAAAACATTTTTGAGATATGAGAGGAGAATGCATTTGAATTTGAATAACCCTAAAGGGTTTATTTTGTGATAGTGACTACATTGTTGCTGATTACAAGGATAAATTATGATGAGTCTGTGATTGTTTACTCATCTTCATGTTTACTTGTGTGACGGGGCTGACTTCTGTGGAAAACAAAAGATGAATTTTTGAAAAATGGCCTGCATTATGCTTTTCTTATCATTAAAATTAATAGGGACTTGATCTGTAAAGCTACAAAATGACCTCTTCTTTTCAAAACTGTTTGAAAAACAATGACAGAATCATTCTGATGAGTGATGCAGTGTCATCTGAGGACCCGAAGACCACGGGTATCCAGCAAAGGTCTTTGGACTTGTCCCTTACACACAGATTTCTTCAGTTTCTCAAAAACTTTTGTT
>JAUMHE010000040.1:1746639-1759282 GCA_032359235.1 Enteromius mattozi | reverse complement strand
GACCACGGGTATCCAGCAAAGGTCTTTGGACTTGTCCCTTACACACAGATTTCTTCAGTTTCTCAAAAACTTTTGTTTTTGTTGTAGTTCATTTAGTTGATAAAAGTGTACAATTTCTCAGTTTAAACATTTGTTACATAGTATGTTCTATTGTGAATATAATATTGACTTTCGTGATTTGAAAGTATTTTCATTTTGTCGAATTTAAGAAACGTCCCAACATTTCCAATGGCTGTACGTGGAATATCTCACAAGTCATGTGACTTGCTTTTATGATACTTTTATGGTGGTGATTTTAAATCTTGACGGTCCTAGTCCATTTCAGTGTGTTATATGTAAGAGAGTGACCAGGATGTTATCAGAAAATTCACTTTTTTAAATCCACAGATGAAATAGCATTGTGGAGTTTGAGATGACATGATTGTTAGTAAATGATGACAGAATATTGACTGTCTCTTGTAAAAAAGAAGTACACTTTTAAACAGGGCTCTTATTACAGAAATAATACTTTAGAAATATAGATATAATTAAGTACAAATTAAATATAATGTTTTCAGGCACTTAACTGCATAATTGCAATGAAATAAAAATGTATTGTTTGTTTAATTTGATATCTGCAATTAGTTGAATTAGCACTTTTTTGACTCATGTAGGACTTCTTTATGTAATTCAGTAATTGCTTTTAATATCTCTGAAACATAGTTACACTGAATTGCTCAATATATTAACAAGCATTTATGGTAAACCAAATTACACTTTAATGTCATTTCTATTGAAAATTCCATTGAATGAAGCATCACAGTTTAAAATACATTAATTAATTACACACTTTACATGTGCTTTCTTATTCAACACATCAAAATATATCTTTAAAAAGATGACAAAAGACTGATTCAGTATAAACTATAAAGTAAAACTTATAATTTGACAGAAAAGTGTACTGACATTTTTATGTAATTTATTTAATATTATATTATTTGAAGTACAGTTTTTTTATTTAATATTTTTTTTTATATATTCACAAGGAATCCATTTACAAAATGAATCAAAATGTTAAAATCAGAGTGAGAAGCAAGGTTATACTGGTTTAGAGGAAATGCAGATAGTGGGGAGGGATGGAAAGTGAGAAATTCAGGAAAACACTTCCTTATTTTCACTGATGCAACCTGTGTCATTATGATACTCACTCTGTGTGCTTGTGCTCACCGTTTATGTCAGCCACTGAGGGGGGAGGGTGTGGGTGGAGTTATGGCCGTTCTCTCCTCCGTCTGGCTGTACGCTCTCTTAGACACACAGTCACCTGGGAGGAGAGAGATACAAAGACTGAGTGCAAGGGAGAGAAGGGCAGAAACAGAAAGCAAGGCCCTCGTCATTTTGTGCGCACGCATACGAGGAGGAAGAGCAGGGAGAGAGGCAGAGACGGAAAGGAGAGGTGGTCGCCATGGAGCAGCCAGCCTCATCCCCGTCCACTCGCCGTCGCAGTGATAGCTCTGTCAGAGAGTCTCTTTTCTTTCCTGTTCTGGAACGCAACGAACAGGAGCGACTGGAGGCCCTGATGCGACGTTCTGTGGAGCGGAACCTGCAGGCGGACCAGAGGCCCAAACGCTGGACCTGGGGCGGACCTCCAGGAGTCTGTGAGGGTGAGTGTGTGTGTGTGTGTGTGTGTGTGTGTTTTCGAGGGCGTGGAGGGTCCCTTGTGTGAACTCCTCTAAGGGCCGTGGGGAGCGGGAATGGATGGAGAGATAGGAAAACAGGGTGTGGGAACTGCACTGCAGCCCTTTTGTTTTAAAATGACTGGGGCATTGACGAGTACAGCAGCTGTCAGATGAAAATGCAGCTGTTTTATGAGGGAGCTGCAGTGTCACACTGAGACATCGAGCTGTTGCTAATCTCAAGGAGTCGCCCCAGTCACATGAAAACACTCTGTCTCAAGGTTAGCGCTGTCAGCAACCGATCACAGACTCGTAGGCATTATAAATCATCCAAGCAATAGCTGCTTGGGGGCAAGGGGTAATTTAGGCTGTTTTAGCTTGAGAACAAACACCGTAAACTGTGCTGTCACTGTGACTGCACAGGGTATATTAGACTGCGCAGCCGAAGGCTTTTTGCTCTGTCACTGCCTCGTTCTGACTTTAAATACTGCCTTTTCAATTACACAAGCCTACGCTGAAACTGTTTTTTTGGAGAATGTTTTACAAATGCTATTTCAGTCTCATTTCTGCTCGCTTCAATGTTTTGCTTGCTGTTTTTTGATATGGTAAAATTTACTAGTGGTTTCTGAGTTAAAATTGTTTTCACACCAACTCCTCAGTAGACCTGAGGGTCTGGTAAATCACATCAAAACTGGAAAATAATGCTGCTTTCAAGACAGATGTGAAAGCACCACCCTGAATCTGTGGTGCATTCATAACTACATCAATTATTTACACTGTCCAAGAGCAGAGCTTTAAGCCTGATCCTGAGTCAGTCTGATAATATATCTAGACAACATGCATGTAGCTTCTGTTTTGCTTTGTGGATAAGGGCGAAGGATAGAGAATGAGTTTATGGTCGTCCTTGGAAAACATTAGGCTCTCTGATAACCTGATATCATCGCATCAGCTGCATGCTGTGCTCTGGGTTATTTCATCTTGCAGTGGTTCATATTACCATCCTGCTTTTATTAGCGAAATTACTTTTTTTTTAACAAAGAAAAATGCCCCGCTGGATATTATGCAGCTTCCCGTCTGATGAAAAAACTGCTGACGGGGTATATCAGTATTTCACAGGGACACACCATTATGACTTCTCATAATGTTCACTGTGATCTTGTGAAATACTCACGCACTTGTACTTTCTCTGCTTTGCATCACCTGCCGCACAGGTGATCCTAAGATTGCCCCACCCTCTCCTGCTGCTTCAGCCTCCTTAACCAATGACCCCGCTGCTCACCATCCTGCCAGCAAATCCAGGAACGGTACTGACTTCCTGCTGCTTTACGTGTCATCCCCGTTCACTTCCCTAAAGATTCAGTCACAGTGATTCTGATGTTGTTGTTGTTGTTGTAATGGTTTGCATGTGCATGACATTTTACATACAGTAGGTGTAGGATTTATACTAGCGTTCAAAAATTTGGGGTTGGCCATATTTTTTAATGTTATTTTTTTACATTTAAAGTGGAAGAAGTAGTTATTACAAACAAACAGTGATTTAAACAAATATTACAATTTAAAATGTTTTAATATATTTAATGATTGGAGTAATGGCTGCAAAAAAATCAGCTTTGCTGTTATAAATGTTATGCTGCGTAATGTGTTTGTAGAAACTGTGATATATTTAATTTAGGGTTCTTTGTTAATTAAAAAGTTCAAAAGAACAGCATTTCTTTAAAAGAGAAATCTAAATAATAAAAATACATAAATATTTTACTGCCACTATAGATCAATTTCTTGTGTCCTTGCTAATTAAAAAATAAAATCCTACTGACCCCAAACTTTTTAAAAATTAGTGTATATTGCTTGCTAAATCAAACATCACTATTGCTATTGTTCATTATATTTTCTACTTAAATTATCATTTTAAAGTAAATGAATTAAAGTATTTGCCTGACAGATGATAACCAGGAAAAAAAACATTTTGACTCTGACAACTGTGTATCTAGGGACCAGAATAACATAGTGGGTTGGCATTTTAGACTTACTGGCATCTGGCCAGTAAGAAACCATTCAAAACACCTTAACAATCTGCTGAAATCTACTTCAAAAACCCCTTAACATCCACATAGCAATATACTAAAAAAATTACAGAGAACACCATAGCAAACAAATAGCAATATACTAAAATATCTGTAATTAGCTTTCATATCTTTTTTTATTATAAAAAAAAGGCAAAAGGCAAAAAATAACCAACAAAATGGAGAGTTTTTTGCAAGGTTAAGCAACACTCACATTTTCTTAACAAAATGTTCAAGTCTAGTTGTAATCATCATTATATTGTTTGAAGTGTGTGTTTATAAGCAATTGTAGGCTAAATTTAAGCTGCAACGCCCTGGCAACACCCTATTATCAGGTTTTGCATGGACAAGCACCTCCTATCATTTTTGTGTTTGGAGTAGTTTTTGTACTGTCAGTGTCTTTCTTTTCAAGGTGAATGTAAACATTGTATCAGCGAGAAAATGAAATTTTCTGGAGAACCAATCAGGCTCACATAACAGGACATACAGATTACATACATCAGATTTTGAGTCTGTCATATTGTTCCTTGCCTAGTAAGGGATCTGGATGCACAAGAAAAGAAGTGTAATCCGGATCTGCCTACAGCTGCATTGCACCCCCTAAAGAATGCACCAGGGGTCTCATCTGTCAGCTCATTTTAAATGCAGGCCAGCTTAGCAAACTCCCCTGCAACATCACACATGAGCTTCATAAACTCAGAAATCTACCTCATGTGAAAATGAGCCTGCTGTTCATGAAAGTCTTTGATCGGTGTAAATATTTATAACCAAATGGCCACTAATTATTAATCAGAAAGAAAGCCTCTGGCGTTCATCTGCAGAATTAACTTGAATCTGTTAAGTCTCTGGGTGAATGAATATCATTATGATTGTGTCTGATCGCCTATGTTTTCTTTCTCCCTGGAACCTTTCGTAATACGTTTCACTGCAGTCCAAGATTTTATGATTCCGCCCGAGTCCCCAGACTCTGTCCTGAGCAGGCATCTCTCCTCCTCCTCCGCTACTTTGCCCAATGTGACAGAGAAAGGCAAGTGTTTTTGCATTAACCTTCACTATTTAATTGATTGCAATTTCTGCCCCGCCCCTGTTTGCCCTTTTGTCTTCCTGTGATCTCTGGCCCCTCAGTGTCTTGTCTTTGTTCCCGAATAGCCTCCTCCAGCCCTCACAGGTCTCCTTACAGGGCTTCACCCAGTAGAGCTGAGCGAAAGAAGGTTAGCACATCTTTCTATGGACAGCTGGACGACAACAGAGCCGCCACAACCCCGAAAAGCCCTCAGGTCTGATCTGCATGGATGTGATCAACATTTTGTCAGATAGCTCAGATATTTATATTTGGTGCAAAGCACAATGGGACACAACCCACAGGGGAGTTGGTCTCCTAGCAACTGCATTGCACAGAACCGTGCATGTCCAGTTTCAGTCATAGATTTATAGCTGTAGGTTTCTGAACAGGGTGTTGTGAATGTCCTGCAGATACAGTATGAGACATATATATATATTTTTTGGTATACTTCAGCATGTATTTCTAAAATGTGTACATTATATATCTTGAACATTCTAGCAGGTAAAAATGTTGATATAGAGAATAATTCATCCTTATTCCAAACCTATGGGACTGACTTTCTTCTGTAAAACAAAAATAACTGATAGATTGTTTGAGAAACATTACCCAAAATATCATCCACAGAAGAAAGAAAGTCAAAGGACCTGAGCAAATCAGTGTTATTATTATAGTTAAATAAAATTACATTTAAAAAATGTTGTTACTTGAAATAAACTAATTGTTAACTGAAATCAAATGCAATATAAAAAACTTTTAAATTTTAATAATGTTTTATTTTGTCTACTTCCAAAGGCAGCTTTTTTTATTTTCATTTGGTATAATTTAATGTACAAAAATAGTTAAATTAATAAAAACTATACAGATTTGAAACTACAAAAACTAATAAAAATGGCAAATACACAAAGCAACATTTTTGCATTTTAACTAAAATTATGAAAATATGAAAATAAAATTTAATTCAAATTGACAAATAGCAGTACCCTAATAGTGACACAGTAATAATAAAATAGCACTGGCACAAATTAATAAATAAGGGCAGAATTTAAATTCTTGGTTATACTGTGATATTATACTGTAATCTTCATGAATAAGCAATACTTATGTTTAGTTTTTTTTAGGTTTTTGTGAATTGGACAGATGTATAATTCTGGTATCTGTTTTGGGTGTTTAGACTGAGAGACCTGAAAAGAGCATCACTCAAACCTTAGCTGACTCATCTACAAAAAAACTTGACTCTCCAACAACACCCACCCGAAGTTCTTCTACCCGCAAGAACCCCAGCACACCGAAAAGGTTTTGTATTTTATCATATGAATGAATGAATGATGCATTTATATAGCGTTTTATTGTGTATTGCTGTGCACCCAAAGCACTTTACAATCATGTGGGGGGGTCTCTCCTCAACCACCACCAGTGTGCAGCATCCACTTGGATGAATGGATGAATATATTATTAATTGTTGTCATTTATTTATTTAAAGACTTAGATTGAGTGTATATTTGCTTTTCTTTTGTAATTAGATCCAAGTCCTGACTCTAGACTAAGTGTGTATTTGTTTCGTTTTTTCATTTGTAATTAGATCTAAGTCCTGTAAGAGCCGCATCCAGTCCCCAGCCTCCCCGGGTCAATACCCCCCTTCCCCAATGAGACACAGAGCCACAACGCCAAGTTTAGAAAACAAGTGGGAAGGAGAGGAGAAAGGGTCCATGGAGAGTAAAGGCACCAGCACTCTAGAGAGAAAGACCTCCAGAACAGAGAAAATCACAAAATCTGCAAGCAAGGAATTTGGACATAACGCAGGTATTTTGTATTTTTAAAGGAAAAGTTCAATATTCTGTCTCGTTTTATTTAATGTTATGTATATACTATTATAGGATTTATTATAATGTTGTACTTGCTTTTATTTTTAGGTTTCATTTTAGACCAAGTTGTAGTAATTTTGTCAAGTTTATTAGTTTATTTGCCAAGACAACATTTCTAATTTTCATCTAATTTTTAAGTGTAAGTTTTCTCATTTTTATATTCTATATTATTTTAGCTTTGTTTCAGTTATACAATTTTAATAATTTTAGTTTAAATTTGAGTTAACAGTAACAATATTCTTTCATCATTTACTATGACGGTCTTTCATCTGATTAAAAAGCTGTGCCAGTGGGATCTCAATCACATGACGTGGACTAAGTGCCTCCTATCTTGTGTTTCAGAGTCTCCAGTAACTCCCACTGGGAAGGCAGGTACCACTGATGCCGAGGAGGCCTCCAGGCTGCTGGCAGAGAGACGACGCCTGGCAAGAGTACAGAAGGAGCAGGAAGAAAAGCAACGCCTAGAAGAGGAAAGGTAGAGATATTGTGTGTCTCTAGGGTCTGTGCGTCACATTTATGGGTGTTTGCTTCTGTATTATATATCATCTTCTTCATGAATCTCAGGCTCAGGGCTGAGGAGCTCCAGAGGCAGCAGGAAGAGGAGAGACAGCGGCAAGAACAAGCAGCTCGAGAGGCAGAGGAGAAAAGACTGAGGCAGGAAGAGGAGCGCTGTCAAAGAGAGCTGGAAGACAGGCACCAAAAGGAACAACGCTGGAAGGAGCTCCAGGATGATCTGGAGAGACAGGTAAGAGGGATATTACAATGCATTACATTAAAATACTATTAATTATATAAAAAACAGTATTTTTCAAACAGTCAGAACTAAAAGTCTAAGATTGATAAAAAAAAATGTTATGCATTTTTATTAATTTAATATGTATTTAAAATAAATTACATTAATGATATAATGCAACATATATGATATTTTATATTAAATTATATTATTTAAAAATTGAATAAAAATAAAAATGATCTATTACATTTTCTGCAGTGGTCTGTTTAAACAAACAAAATAAAAAGAAAAATAAAAAATCGACATAATCATTACGTACAAAAAGAAAATGCACAAAAATAAAACTGACTCATCAAGACACATTCAGCATACTCATCCATTAGGTCACTGACTCAGACACGTGCAGCACCAATCTGTCCTAATTAATTATGATAATTGTTTAAACACTGGAGCTCAAAAATCTGAGACCACTGCTGATGTGTTTTTTTTATTTTTATATTATATTCTATATTCTGTAATTACATTACATTAAATCACGTTATACATTTATTAGATTTTTATTTTTATTACAAATGATATTTATAACTGGAAATATATTATATTGTTGGCAGTGTACTTTTTGACCTCACTATTTGAGCAAACACAAATTAAAAATAATTCAAAAAAATCAAAGTAGCATTACATAAATACAAAAAAAGACAACAAAAACAAACAGAAATAACAACTGACTCATCAAGACACATTCAGCATACTCATCCATCCAGTCACATGCAGCACCAATCTGTCTTCTGTAGCTGTGAATATCTGTAGGGATGAATGTGATATAGTTGGAGATGTGATGTGTCATGATGTTTGGCAGAGGGAGGAAGCAGTGCAGCGTGTTCATAGAGAGGCTGAACGGAAGAGACAGGAGCGAGAGCTTCTGAAAATTCAAGAGGAGCAGGAGAGACTTCAAAGGAAGAAGGTTCTTCTCTTTTCTGTGTGTTTATGTTTAGAATCAAGCAATACATGGAAAATGTATTCACACTGACACTATTAAAATGATTATGCAATGTAAAGTGCATTATAATGAGAAAAGTTTAGTGCTAAGTAATTATGAAGTGGTTATCTCTAAGGGCTACTTATCTACGCACAGATTTATTTCTTAATATTTAATTTAAACTTTATAGAGTGTGCAACAGAGCAGCTGAATCTGGCTGCATGTAAAGTCAACAAGAAATGGCGTTTGCAACCCATTTGTAATTGAAATCTTCTCATGGCAAATAAAATATTAAAATTAAAAAAATTAAAAAACGTAAGACTTTGAGTTTATACATTAGAAAATGATTAGAAGATTTTTTGTCTTGTTTCCACTTTCCAGCCAAAATATCTAAAAATTCTTAAATCAAGAATGATTTTCTAGACAAGCAAAAATTAAGTCAAAATTAAGTGAGTTTTTGTATGAAATAATCTTCCAATGGGATTAGCAAAATAATTTTATTTCAAACTGAAAACAGAATTATTTTGCTTACCCCATTGGCAGATTATTTAGCTTGTTCTAAGCAAAAACTCACTTAATTCTTACTTGTTTTTTCCTGAAAGCAAAACAATAATCTTTACTTGTCTAGAAAATTCTTAGATATTTTGGCTGGAAACAAAAATAAAATCATAAGAAAATAATTTTTGCAGTGTTTGTGATATGTGTTGAAAAAAAAAAATCAAAACGTAACATCAGAATATACTTACTTTGTTGATTTAAAGTATTGTTTTAATTAAAGCTTATGGTGTGTGATGTTTGCATCTTTGATTTTTGTAGCGTATTGAGGAGATTATGAAAAGGACAAGAAAAACGGATGGGGAAAAGGTAAATATAATCACTGCAAGCCAATTAAATGATCAGGTGACAAATATTTACTGACTGTAGCAAATAATATTGCATGTCATGTGTTTGGATAGAAAGAAGAGGTGCAGATGGAAGTCCCATCCCCCATATCTGTTTCTCAGTCCATCCCGCCATCTCCTTTGGAAATCGAAGGTATTGATATGACCTGTATCACTATACAGTTGTACAGTGAGCATATAGTAACATTTATCCCTTCCTTTCACTGTGTAAATTCACTCAAACACAGGCACACAATTATTAGTCTCTTTCTTGTTGCCTAGTGACTCAGCATGTGGAAATCTATTTTGTCTGCCGAAATAAATTAAATAGCGCCATCAAGTGGTGTAATTACAAACTAAAATAAGTTTGTCTTGTCAAAATAGATCATTGATAACCTGGTAAATTGCTGTGAATTTTTATTTATTTTTTTGATTAAACTACATTAATCTTGCACAACAGGTAACACGGCGATTATTAATCCACCAAAGGTAACATCTGGGTCCCCAATCATATGCCTTGAGCCACTGGAGGCAAAGAGCTGCGGGGCGGATGATCTCTCAGATGGGGTTCAGTCCATGGATGTCAGGTTAGCTCCAATAAATTCATGCCACGTTATTTCAGAATAAATAGGTTTGCTAACCACATTTGTAAAATATTGCCAGTCCCTGTAATAAACCGAAATACTTGTCATTGCAGTCCAGTGTCCAGAGACGAGCTCGTTCCAGAATATTCCCCCGTCAGCGAGATCTCACAGAACAGCATGACTTCTGTGGCTTTGGGCGATATCCACGTTCTGACGGGGCAGGTCTCGCATCCCAAAGTGTCTGCTGCTCCAGCTTTTGGTGACTGCAACAAGAACCTGATCCAGGATTGCAGTAGCGCTGCTATTGACTCATCACTTTTCCAGAGTCTTAGACCCACCTCAGACAAGCTCAACATCTAATGCAAAAGGTGATTGCTAAGTCAAAGGTTTGACTTAGCAATGAGGGGATTTTGCATTTTTTTTATCACTCTATGAATCAAAAAATTCTGTCAACAGCCAGATATTTTTGGGAGTAGAATGTTTAAATTGATATATAAAGAAACCCCTCTGTAAAAACCAAAAACAAAAAAAACATCAGAATATAGATTAAAGAATAAAACTGTACACTTGCTGCTGAAGTGGAGATTTCTGACTCGGTGCATGAGAAAACCGCCTTTAAAATATATATTGTAATTGAAATCTACATACACAACTAGATAAAGTGCATAAAAACAATACTTAAGAATGTACTTTGGATGTTTTCTTTTCACTAGTCTGAAACAACATGTTAAGAAAAGCAAAGACTGACCAAATGTCTTTGACTGTAGTGTCTTGCCTTATATGGACAGTTCACCCAAAAATGGAAGTTCTGTCATTGTTTACTCACCCTCGTGTTATTTCAAACCTGTATGACTTTTTTATTATTCTGTGGAAGACAAAATGACATCTTCATGAGATCAGCAGCAAAATCTGATTCATAAATGAATCATTCAGACTAGTTTTGTGGACATGAGCAACTGATTCATTCATGACTCAAAAGAACTCGTTCACGAATTGGCCATTTTCATTGTTTAGAGAAACTCAGGTTTGAACCAAAATGATAGTGAGCAAATGAGCGCAGAGTATTTATTTTGGGAGTAAGATATAACTTTAGTTTGACCATCTCATATTTGTTGTTTTTTCTGTTTTAGACACTATTGAAGCATGGGGCTGGAGTGAACTGATGAATTGGAGTTGAGCTGAAAGATGAGCCCTTTGTGCCTCAGCAGCTTCCTGAATAACCTCTAAACAGAAGAACAAGGACTGAATGTCAAATCATATGTTAATAGCAATGAAGGGACAACCTGACAGTTGGTTCCCCCACACAAAAAAAAAAAAAGTTTGCTTGATCCTCGTAGATATTATATTTCACCCCATTTCAGCTTAGTATCACCAGACAAAGCAACTGTATTAGCGCAGTCCTAGTGGTCTTCTTATTCTTGTTATACACCTGTAGCATTGATGAGTGATACACCGTGACAATTGTAGCAGCTCCATTGTGTAATTTGTTTTATTTTGAGTTGCATAAATGACCTGCAAACCGAGCAGTTATATGCTGAGTCTGCTAACTGTGCTGTGTTGTATGGCTGGGGTTTGCAAACAGTATATTGTGTAAATCCATGACTTCTCTGCGTCGTCTTTGCAATCCAAGCTTTGTAGTCTGAAAGTGGATATGAATAGATGTAAAGTGTGATATTATTCCACCATAACACTGTTATACTGGCATCAATGTATTATTAGTCAACAGCGGTTAAACGTTATGGGGATGTATACAGAAAAAAAGTACTTCTAATGTAATTTATTGTGTAAAAGTTCAAAAAGGGAATTAAAAGTGCACAATTTTATTGTGTTAAATATCATAGTGCTTTTAATTCTTCATAGACTTTTTCTGTATTGTTTTGTTATATGACATCATTGCACACGGCTCTATGCAGATCAAGAAAACCAAGCAACCGTAAGAGCAACACAAATCAAGGTAATTCAGCATCCCTACAAATGTACAGCGGTGACTCAAAAGATCTGTACTTCCTGAGTATGTTGCTTAAAATACTCTGTTTACCATCTTGTATACTCAGGGTTCTAGTGAGCTTTGCATGTGAGCTCAGTTCTTTTGATGTTTGGTGGTGAAATGATGCTGGTGTGTAAAACTTCAGATGCGCTGGATTGCTTCAGGACCAATAAGAAACAAACTTCTTGAAAGATGAAAGTATCTCTCTATCTCTCTATCTATCTATCTACCTGTCTATCTGTCTGAACTTGGGATGTTGATTACATTTTTGATTATACAGAGAGTGATGGGTTAATACTGTAATTCAGCACATTTGTGAAAAGGTGCATGAATCAGCTGCTTTGAAGTTGCCGAACCTTGAGATATTGACATTACAATAAAACATGTATCACACCGTGATCTTTCCTTATGTATAATTTATATAGTTGTACTGGTTTACAGTATATTTTCTTACATTATTATATCACATGCAGCAACCTAATATATATGGGATACAGAGATATACTGTATGGATACAATTTATTAAAGGTTTCTTAACCAAATACCGGACATGTTGTCACCTATAATATAATATAATTAATATAGTATAATCTGTTTTGGGGAAAGTTACTTTTAAAAGTAATGCATTACAATATTGCATTACTCCCTTAAAAAGGTAACTAATTACGTTACTTAGTTACTTTTTATGGAAAGAATACAGGAGAAGAAAGTTCAATGCTCTTCAGCAATAAAAAAACAAATAAAGCACAAGAGTTCATTTTTGTTATTTTTGCTTGTAAGTATGGTTGAACTGGATCATCAAAGGTCAGCAGCAAAGACACTGGTTAATAAAATGGGATTAG
>JAUMHE010000040.1:1728398-1746539 GCA_032359235.1 Enteromius mattozi | reverse complement strand
GAGAGTGAGATGAATTAATGCACATTCACATTTAGTCTAGAACTACACTGTATTCACACACTGCACACAATGCCTCTGTATTTCTGATTTCTCCCAACATGAGGTCAGGAGACTTGTCAGTAAATAAATAAGAAAATAAAGTAACTGGCGTTAGAAAGTACTGCATTACTTTACTAGTTACTTGGAAAAAGTAATATTACTTTTTGTAGACAAACAAGCAAAGGAAGTAGGGATGAAACCATAATGTTGTTGTGAATAGGGTAGGGCTTAAAGAACAGAAATATAGAAAAATATATGAGAAATGCAAAAATGTTTATTTATCATAATTGTCCAAAATCATGCGTGACCGTACGGTTGATATGTCTGTAAAAGAGTATAGCATTTGTGGCTATAGTAAGCCTATCATACAGACGCTTAAATATAATTTTTTTGCTTTGTGGACCCTGAAGGTTAAGAAATGTATCCAAGATACTAATAAAGTTAAAGGAATGTTTATTATTGCAAAATATAGAATTTAAATTGAGCTTTTGGTAATTACCATGGACTGACATCTTAACCATAACCATAAAATACCATAAAAAAAAAAACATAAATTAAAAAAGAAAAAAAAAGTTAAATACTCTCTTCATTAGTTCCTTATAGGGTTGAAGGTTAAAGGGTTAAACACGTTTTAAATTATCATAAAAAAGTTAAATTATATAATGATTTTAGAAATATTTAATTAGGTGGATATTACTGTAAAAGTAAAAAAATATGTTTTATTTCTTTTTTATTTCTTTATATGTGGTTGACAATGTACAGAGGTGTCTGTAGGGGTCAGTGTCGCACACTATGAGCTCTGTTGCTGCTGAAAAAGAGTCACTGATTCTGTTCCGGGTCAATCTTGTGTATGGATCGCTGCGTCAAGTTGGTCGCGTGGAAAAAAAACATATATCAACAATCCACCAGTATTTGAGTCATCTTTCTGATTCTCATTGCTCTTTACTCTCTGATGTAATTCATTGTGCGACTGTTTGTACCTTTCTTTCGCGAGAAACTGGTATTTTGGTGGACGCATCGTCTAGCTGTGTGTGGAAGCCGTTTCGTGTGGTATGTGAAGCTAATACTAACTAACGCACTATAACTTTATTTACTGTAATCATATTCTATAAATTGGTATATTATAGTGTGTTTCTCTAGAAATGTGCTTTAATTATGCAATACTCTAGCAGCAGCATCATCATTGATTTCTTGGCATTTTGTGTTGTGCAGGCCTATTAAATGGATCGTCTGAGAAATGTCGAGCAATATCAATTATTAATGTAACGTTAGTTAATGTAATGAGTTACTGTTTCATTTGGAGAGCTTTTGAACGCTAGTTTTATTATGTATGAGCATTTAAGTGTCATGACTTACCTCGTTGCGGTATTGATAGCGTTTGTGTTTTCTGTCTGGTGTTTCTAAAGTTTAGAAATGTTACGATGTTTTACTACAGCAAAGACTACTTCAGATGATGTGGTATTTTTATAAATGTATTTTATTTTATTGAATGTTCTAGTTTTAAAGAAAAAATAGCTAACGTACATGCACGTCCATGCAGGTTCACTGGTCAAAATGTGTGGAAACAGATATGTTTGGTTAAACTTACTATGACCACATTCAGTGCCTATTTCAGGTTCATAGTGAGTTTTATATTTAACATGCAACAGAGGGATTTTAAAAAGAGAGTATATGTATGCCATTTTGTGCTGTTGTGTTTTGATGAAAAACTACCATGTTAAAACCTTGGTAAATTATCAGAATGGAGACCTCAGTTGCATAAATTTGGTCTCATGGCTAATAGTTTCTTGTTTTTCAAGGAAACAATGTCACGTCCGCGTTCGAGATCTCCCTTGTATTCAAGGTATTTAATCTTAAGTCGGTGTTACAAAAAACGTTATTTTGTTGTTGCATTGCTGGTTATTAACAGCTTCTTGAACCTCTCGAATATTAACAGAATCCCAACTCTTCATGGGAGGAGAGCGGAAGGATTATATGATAACCAGATACATTCATCGGTACAGTCTGATGCGTGGAGAAACCCTGAATATGTCAACAAAGTAGAAAGTAGCACGCATTGGAACAAAGATTCCTATCAAGGAGAGCAACATGTTGACCACTGGGCCAAATTTATTGATGCAATAGAGCATGCTCAGAAAAGAGGGGCTTCACCTATGACCAGGTACCACATGCAGGGTGATGAAGAAAGACTGTCCCATTCTCCAAGGAGGCTGCCAAGGGAAAGGTTACCTTCCCCTGATCACACACGTTTTGGTGTTGAAGAGCGCTACAGGATGCCATCACCAGGCTGGAGCAAGAGTGAAGGCCTTGATAAGGAGCTCAATTCGCAACATAACCACAGGGAATCGAGTGACAGGCCTTATCCAAGACATTCAGAAGGAAGAAGACAGGACAGGATGGATTATGCATATCATAATGAAGAATATGGCGGTCAATATCAAGAAAGGGGCTCCTTTTCAGAGAGGTACAAGAATGCATTTCTTTCCCCGCTTCATACGTCTGACGTGGATGGAGAGGATCGAAGAAAAGAAGAAAGGATTCAGTCACTTTCTTTGATGGATAAATGTTTTTCTAATTACATCTGTTACATTTAATCACTTTAATTTTACATTTTAGTCAGTATTGTATTTGATAAATTAGATTACCCCTTCTTTTGTTTTGTTTTTTTGAGATTAGTTTCAGTTAACTGTCATTATCATCAATTGGAATATATAGATCCAGTTAATTGTACTGTTACTTAAAACCTTGCTATTAACTATATATTATTGTAATTTCTAATTTTGGACAAATGTTACTTGCTTTCTTAATACAGGTCGTCAAAGTCAGATTATAGGGAGCATCATCCTCCTTCTGAAGGATTTGCAGATTTTGGTATGCAGGATGAATTCGTTGAGCATCACCAGGGCTTCAGCCCACGTCGCGCACCTCTCATTGTGGAACACGATCATGGAATTACAAAACAAGATTCAAGGAACCTTGAACCCCCCAAAATGAGTGGCAATCAGAGGAGCCGAGACCCACCTAGGACAAGTGAAACTCAGAGGAATCGAGATAGAAGAGACCAAGCATATCATGCGCGTACCTTACAAGATAGACATGGCGGACGACCAAATAGTAATCCCCAAGAAGAATCAAGAAAGAACTACTCTTCTTATGGAAGAGAAACTCAAGGAAGAGAGCGCTCAAGACACACGGATCAGCCTAGAATGGAGTCACGTTCAAGAGACTCAGAAGCACGAAGCGAAATGGATTTAAGGGATATGAGGGATGTTGATTTGAGGAACAGAGAAAGAGAACCCGTCCCCGATTGGGAGGAAGAGAGATCTCAAAGAAATCGTGGAAGGATGATGGGGCAAGGAGTGGTTCGTCAAAGAGCTCAGTATCACAGAAAGCCAAATGCTAATGTTGTTCCTGCACCTAGAATGGATTTCAGCGAACAGGAGACCCTCAAGATCAAGGTGGACATGAGTCGCCCCGTTGGGCAAAGCAGGTATAGTATCATTGTCGTACCACTTTTGGTTAGGGTCAAAAGTTCATGCCTCTTTTCTGTGTCCACTGTCACCACACCATGAAGACCTGAAGAGCAACAGTCTCCAGATTGTGAACGTCAGGAAGATTCAATGGGACGTGTGGAGTTACTTCCAGAATACCTGTTGATGGGCATTAATTGTCATTGTGTACATGGGTATTGAAGATATGATGACTGCAAGATTAATCTTCATTCAAGATTCCCAGGATATCCCGGATGACCCTCTAAATAGCTTTAAAAGAAAAAGGATTTTTGAGGATATTTTGATGTATCCCCTGAAGTTCAGTCATATCTCTTGTGATTAAAGCATCTTATTCAAACCAGGGAGTGATGGAATGAATCAAGGATTGATCTAACATTTCTGAAGTGTTCATCTTGTGCTGTTTTGTTGGCACACAAATGCACACGACTTGTTCAAGCAGATGTTTGGATGTGAAAGCTACAAATCATTCAGTAATCAGGAACATGGACTACATCAAGAACTGAAGTGGCTGATGCATCCTTGAATGGGATCAACGGGAGGAGAACACTACTGGTGATAATTCACAAGAAAATGGCTACAGAAGGTATGTGAAGAAATTCCAAACTCTACAAATTCCAGATTGCATAAAAAGATGCAATATTCAACATGCAGTATGCTATTTCCTATGGAGATGTGATTTGGATTGCCTTTCATTTTCGCTCTTCATTTAACTCTTCATGGAAGGACCAAATAACCAGGTTGGGAGTAAATCCTGTTGAAAACACATCTTTCTGCTGCTAATTTCTTTCATATTAATGGTTCATCAGATGTCTGTAATACTAGACTGGAATTACTTGGATCTCAGCTTGATTTGGTTAAGGACCATTGGTTAAGGATGATGTTCTCCACCAGTTAACCCAGGCAAAAGAAAATCACATTTCGGCTATTCAAGATGATGTCTCCACCAAAATACCAGTGCCCCACAGGGTTTGAGCTCTTCTGCTTTTAAAGCTGTATTGACTGCAGGTAAGTCAGCAACCATATTATCGCAACTGAAGTTGAGTAGGTATGCGCAAGTATTCCAGATGTCCACAGCATTCAACCCGTCACCTGCTTCAGATTGTTTTTCTTGTGGGGAAGTAGTATGGCCTTGTTGGAGAGGAAGAGGACGAGGCTGAAAGGTCAATTAATTCATTTAATTCGGCGACGAAGCAAAAACCATCACACAACTTTCTGTCTTCGAGAAAGGACTTGGATGTGTTTGACTTTGGCCAAGCTGATTATTTGCTTGTACTCTCCTAATCTGTATTTGTTGATGTTTTTACCATGGCAAGAAACTGCATTTGCAGGAACATCTGAGGCAGATGCTAATAGACAGTGATTTTGTGATCAATTTTGTGACAGTCTCATTCAGCAATCATCCATTCTACATTGAATGAGTATGGAACATGTGGATGGAGCAAAGATGCTTGGGTTGAAGAAGACACACCATTGTGATGTCACCATTGTGTAGAACCATCAGCTGTCAATTCACAATGAAAGAAACTAAAGAAGCACAATCAAAATAGACTATTCAAATGGGATTTTCAACAGCAATCTTTCAAAGCATTTTTGTATTTACTCATTTGGAAGACACTTCTATCCAGCGTTTACAGTGCCTTTAAGACTGACTGTTTGTATTCCTTGCCAAACAAACTCCATGTCCATGGCGTTGCTAGCACCATTCAATACCAGATGATGTACAGGACCTCCTTCTGCATCTTGTTTCCATATTTGGACGTTAGATTCATCCTGTTGTATCAGTAAGTGATGTCTGCAGGATTCTTCAAGATTCTTTTTTGCCACGTTGAATCCTGAATGCATCTGTTATGTTAAGGTATTTTTAACAAGGATTTAGCAACAAAGGCAATGGAAGACCCACAGTGGCAACTGCAGATTCGATTGTTTGAAGCAACTGCCAGCAGACATTTGATTTCATCCCCAAGACAGTCAAGCAGCAAGATTTGCTAATGAGAAAGTATTTGCCTTATGCCATGGAAAGTCTGTGGTCATTGCTAAAATTGGAGGGTGTGTCATTTTATTCAGCAAGAAGAGGGATCTGTGAAGACACCAACCCAACCGGAGATCTTCAGATCTTTTCCAGCAGTTGCCCAAAGTTGATGCCATCGCTCCCATAATTGAGTTCTCAAGCTCACCAATCAAGAACTTTAACTGCAAGAAAAGACACAATGAACACATTGTTTTGACTGATTCTATTGGTCATCATGTCTTGGCACTCTGGAGTTTATTGAAGGATCCTCTGAATGGAAACACGCAATGACAGTGAGAGGAGAGGCATGAACTTGCCATGTTTATTATGACCTGCCATTTTTATTATGCATCATTAAATTGTTTATTTAGTGATTAAGAAGTTTAAATGAAGGTTGAGCCAACCTCAATTTTTAGGTGTTTTTTATTTATTTATTTTTTTTTTTTAAACCGTACTCAAACCATGCACTTATGTATTATTCTATGAAGTATAAATACAGTGAGTCGTGTACACAGTGAGAATTCAAAAAAAAGAAAAAGTGTATGTTAAATACTTAACGTACATGTGCTTAAAAGAAAGAAAAAATGAATTGTGGAGTGTTGGACACTTCATGCACTCACTGTTTCTCACTCCTTTTAATTATGTAGCAAAGAGGTTCAGGCTATAACTCACCAATTAGGAATGAAAAAACTTCCTAAAATTGAGTATAGCTTTTGTTTTTTAGCATGCCACTCAAATTTAACTGAAAATATAGCTGCAAGCAGCAATTACCGGGGTTCGAGCATTTTTAAGGCCTTTAAATAGGGTTAAATAGGGACACCTGGGTGTATGACTGACACATCGAAAGCACATTGAAAATGGGCAGTAGGCTCAAGGACACACACACATACACAAACAGAAATGAAATGGTTAAACTATTATAGGGCTTTGGGTTCATGTGGCCAAGCCCCATTTATAAAAGAGCCAATGATAGGTAACCAAAGGACCAAATTCAAAAAAATTTTTGATAATTATTGATCTAGAAAGTTCACAGATTATTACTGCAGTGGTTTGATCGAGATTGAGTGAAAAACCAGAGACCAATTCACAAAAGTAAGTTTTTAACATATTTTCAAATAATTAATGAACGATTTGATTTACAGCAATGGTTCTTGAGGCAAAGTTGTTCATTATGAGTAGATCTATCAAATGATATGCATATTGTGTGGATGTGTGAAACACCACGTGATTACAGAGCCAAAAAACTAATTCATTTCAGAATTCTTACAGACTATAAGTCGAACATGCCCATCGAGTTTCGTTCCGAGTGACCTTCGTTAACCTTGTCTAATAAGTGCTCAATTATTTTTTTCTATCTTATAGGGCCCCCAAGTGGTAGAGCTACACAATTTTTTGTATTTGACTAAGTATTTGACTATGTGTACCAAGTTTGGTGAAGATAGCTCATTCCGTTCCAGAGTTATAGTCCGAATAACATTTGGCTTACGTTAGCATACATGCTAATTGTCCTACTGTTTCGTGCCAAAATCAAAATTTCAACTTATTTTTAATAATCATTGATATTCAATGTCTACAGATTATTTCTGCAGTGGTTTGGTTCCGATCGGGTGAAAAACCTAGGACTAGTTTGTAAAAGTGGACTCGTGCACTTTTGTTCAGGCTAATGCAAAGATTGCAACGATGTACAATTTTTGAGTCTACGACAAACGGTTTACGAGCTATAGCAAAAAAAGTCAGAAATTTTAGTTTTTTCTGCTGTAGCATCCCCGTTAGGCCGATTGGGCTGAAACTTTGATTGAGGTTTAGCTTTTTACCAAGTTTCAAGTCTCTAGGCCTTACGGTTTGCTCTGCACGATCAGTTTTAGGGCAGCTCGAACCCATAATACCCCTAATAAAAATCCTACTTAATTTTAACTGGGTCACAGTGAATCAGCATTTAGGTTGTTTTCCGAAAGAAGTCAATTTCTAGATAAAAGGGATGATATGACCGGTAAAGAGCCAATTGTTTTGAATTTAAATAAACGTTGCAGTGTTTATGGTTAATCTTAAACTTCACTACTGAACAATTGTACCTGAGCTTTGTACTTTATTTATTTATTAATTCATAACTGTTACCATCTGGTTAATGTTGAAAGAAGCATTTTAAAGCTATAATGGGACCTTATATCTCTGTATATCATGTGACCTCTTGTCCAGTCATTTAGGGTACTCTTCAGATAGACAATTATCACTTGACTTAGTCAATGTGGGTCGACAACGCCTTGATTTCCTTCCCATGCTGGAGCATTCTGGAACTTACAGGGAATCAGCAGTGCATTCTGGGACATTTGCCCAAGAGATCATCACCCTTGTGCACCAAGTTAAAGGTCAGGAACCAGTAGATTAGCTTGGCAGTATATTGTGTATCTTGCAAAGAGTTGACTTTGGTTAATCAATTGTTTATTTGTTTTGCAGAATATTATTTCAGGGGCCAAGGCATCACACTTAATGAACGTTTTGCAAATGAACAGTATCATTCACTCCAAGATGAGTTTAAGGAGGAAGAAGAACAGGAGGAGGAGATGGGAAACATGAGACCAGTCATGAATAGGTACACTTGTCAGCTAACTTGTTTTTATTCATTAGTGAGACTGGCAAAGGTAATCATCACATTTTTAACACTGATGTATTTATTTATGGTTAAAGATTTAATAGCCTCCACTCCTAAATTAGTCATTTTCTCCACACCATATGCAAGCATGAAAATTCTGTTCTGTTATTATAGGCAACACAGAATGACTTCATCAGAAACTCAGATCTTCTGCAAGATAGGGCCAGATCCAGTAAGTTGATCTTTTTCAGGTCCACCATTATCAATTGGAATATTTAATGTATGTTGGTTCAAATTTAAAATGTTTTGCTAGCTTCAGAGACGACAGCTTGTCCCCGACCCTGGTGACCTCAGGTATGACCTGGAGCGAAGAAGACAACAGCGAATAGAGGGTGTGAAGATCACCATTGCTGGGGGAAACTTTATTCCAGCAGCTCCTGAGGGGTATGGACTGAAAAGTGTTTGTGTTAGCTGTCTTCAGACCAACTTTTAATATTATTGCTATTCCAATATTTAAAATGTAAAAAATGATGGCCTTACAAAGCATACAGGGCTTAGACTAAGCCAGGATTAGACCATAAATCAATTAACTATTATCTAATGCTATTGGGTTTTTTTTAAGTCAAGAGAGTGAGCCTCTCTATGTGAGTGACGATCCTGAAGAACCGGATGAGAACTTTAGGTGGTCGGAACAAGACCATGAGCGTCAAAGGCAGTGGGTGAGTTGTTGTTGATGTGGAACTTGTCCGTTTTTAAGAGTATAATTGTTCATACAATGACTCATTTTGTTCCTTCAGGATGGTCCTCATCAAAGAATGCCAGTTCCTAAACGACAGAACTTAAATCAACGGGGAAATTTCAATCGGAATAGCAGAACACGGGGACGAAGGACTTAAAATAGTGGTGAGGAAAAAGTGTGAATGTATGTGTATGGGTACACTGGGTACCACCCAAGTGACATTTTTTTTGTACCTTTTATTTCTGAGAGTGTATGTTAAGATAAATATATGAGGTGTTGATAGATGGATGGACAGATATTTTTTGAGTAATCAGTATATATTTCTACATTATTTCTCTGAATTTTAGGCAAGTACATTGAACATTGCTTCTTTAATTTTCTGTTCTCAAATTTTTTTTTTTATTTTTTTTTTTGTTTGTTTACTGCAGGTGGCAGTGTGGGAGAAGAAAGTCAAGAATTAAAATCTGAGGTCACTTGTGCATAAATGTGTTTTTGTTTTTTCCGTTTTGATATTAGAACCACTAAGACCTTGATTTAAGGTCAACTGCTTCTCCACATTTGGTGGATATTTGTCATCCATTTTTATATTTACCCATTACCATTTGTTTGATTCAAGGAAAGAGCTTATAAAGATTATAAAGACACTTCATTGGGAAAGTTAAAGTGATAAAGTTTAAGTATCACCTTGCCCTGCTCTCATCCTGAAATAATGCTATTCCTCATTATTGGTGGGTTAACCAGAGTTTGGTTTTTGATTTGATGTCCCATAATATTTTCAAGGTACAAATTACTATTTAAATAATATGTAAATTTTTTTGCTAACTAATTTGAAATTCAGTTTCCATTTCATAGCAGTATGCAACACATGGATGGTTTTGCTTTTATACTAAAATACAGACCTTTTGTCATACCTACATATGACAAAATAATTTCATATTTGATGTATCCTGCTGTGTAAACTCAAAGTAGAAATTGTGTAAATAAAATCTATTTGTGCCAGAATGTTCTCAAATGAAGCTTCAGCTGTTTTCAGTCCATGTAATTTATTTTACAAAAGAATGCAAAAGCTGTACATGTAAAACATCTTTACAGTAGAATATTTGATTCATACATAACTATACAGAAATGATATGAATGGTACCAACAGGAGTCAGAATCTAATACTGTAAAACTGCACTTTAATTCTGCCATCAACACTGGAATATGTGTACTAGTACAATCACAGTAGTAATCTCACACAAAAGGCACTAAAAGTTTTAGATTAAACTGTTTAGATCCCTTAATGTCTGATGTAGTTCAAATAGGCATTTCAATGTGATTTTCTACAGATGAGATTAATTACAGGACAATGGTTTGAAAGACACCTCAGCATTCTCCTCCAAAATAATGTCATATCGACACATTAGAGGCCTGTTGGGGAAAGGAGCAGACAGCATAATTAAATGCCTGTAATAATAAAATTTGTTATAATATTTAACTGTATTTTACTGTATTTGTTGTTCATATAAATGTAGCCTTGTTAAATGTAAAACCCTGATTTTTACATCAATCCTAAACTTTTAAACAGTAGTGTAGTAATTCATTAGTCTTTAACAAAAAATGTTATAGTTATTTACCTGTTAGGATTTTCCAGTGGGGTTATCCGAATGCGAAGCAGTCTTATCTTGTATCGAGGTCCGATCACATTCCCAGTTACAATCTGTAAAGAGATTTTCTGAATTGGATATAAATCCTCATCAAACTGTGCCAGTATTCGAGTGGATGTATACTGCTCAAACCGCATCCGCTTACTATCAAAAACATACAAAACACCATTAAATGATGACAAGTCAAAGATGAAGGGATCTATATAAACTTCTTATTTCAGTTTACGTACGTATCTATCTGGGACTCTGTTACATTTTTTCCATTGTACAGTCGAAGGATGACCACCCCCCAGCGCAGAAACTGGTTCCAGGTAACTAGGTCCACTCTGTAACTTGTCTCTGTTAAAATGAGAAATCAGAATATTGCACAAACCCCTTTTGAGAATACAATTTCTGCAATAAGCCGTTATAGATTTGCTAACTCACTGCTGTAGGGGAGCTCTGCCGTAGTTGAGAAATATGCTCTTGTTTGCCCCAACCTTAAGAGTGTATCCCTCCACTGGCTCATGTCATAACCTGAAAATGAAGATCATATAAGTTAATCACAAATTATAAATGGCTAGTGTCAGTCCAAAATTCTTGACAGTCTTAACAGCACTGCCTTTTTTGTTTGTATCACTCTGCTCAAAGCTCAAGAAGCATTTGTTGAAAACACTGCTGCTTAATATTTTTGTCTAAACCATGATACACTTTCTTTAATAGAAAGCCCAAAAAAACATTTTAATTAAAAATATTTTGTAACATGAAAGTACTGTCTCTTGTACTTCTAATAATGCATATCTTCTAAATAAAAGTACGAGTTGAGTTTTTTTTATAAATTGCTCTGTGATTTATATAACAAGTAGCCTAGCTGACTAGTCATGATGATACAAGGAGCAATTTCTGGCAGGTAATTTTTTTTTTGCAATATTTCCTAGGCATTTTTCCATTGTGAATGGGTAACAATTTTTTATCTGGATTAGTGCAAATGATTAATTGCATCCAAAATAGAAGTACCATTTTTTTAACATAATATAGGCCTATGTGGAAAGGCATTTATAAAGGCACACATACAGCATACATTTTAAAAAATATGCACATGTATTTACATATACATGTTTATATTCTTATGAATTATATCACATACATTTCAATATTCAACTGATTCCTTAAAATCATTCAGAAACTAGCTAAACACAACTAGCCTACTGTGTGTAGCTCGAATACAGGAAACTACTTAACACTTTCACATTTAATTCAGTAAATTTTGAAATTCACAAGCTGAATCAATTTCTGAATCAAAAATGTTTCTACACCAATTAGTAGTTTGTTAGGAAATGTATTTTTTCATTGGTTTAGCAAAAGCAGGCTTGCAGTACCTGGTAATATTGTGTTTAAAATGTAAGTTACCCTGTTTATTCATTTCCATATTGTTTATATCCCTCTTGTAGTGTTTACTCAGTATTCATATTTGCATTTATTGTGGTTAATTATTAGACGTATTGCTTTTACCCAGAACAGGACAGGAAGCAGGCTTGAAGGTCTCACACTGCAAACACTGACCGCTGAGGAAGTCGCTGTATGAGGAACACGGGTATGCCGTAAGTTTACAGGTGTGATTCAGAGCGCACAGGTACAGGAAAACAGACCTCTGATGATCACACACAAAATAAGATTTCCCTGTGGAGAAGAGAAGGAATGAGTTTACATTTTAGAGTTTATTTGGAGAGCATTCTGTATGAGATGTGTGAGATCATTACATCAGATCTCAACCCTGACCTTTCCCAAATGTTTTATCTTAACTTACTGACCTGAGAAGATGGTCTTGGGACATCCAGGCTGATCTAATCCTCCATTGGCATAGAAATCAATATGGCCATGGGCTCCTCTGAGGCCAAAAGCTGCGACAGGAAACAGTGTGGGATTTTTAGGCTATGTTTGGCACACCATGTAGCCTAATACTATTTTAGTAGAACACACTGTGCACATGTATGGAATACTTGGAGGACCTTCCACACATGCAAAACATTTTAAATATATGAATATTTTTTTATTCTGGGATTTCAGTAGCATGCATGGAAGCCTGTTTCTTCCACTGAATAAAAAAAAAGTTATTGCGACTTTTTATTTCACATTTCTGACTATTTTTCTCAGAATCATGAGATATAAACTGCCACTCTGAGTTATAACATCAGAATTGTGAGATATAAAGTCACTATTACATGAAAAAAACTAGAATTGCGTGATATAAACTCTCAATTGTGAGTTATAAAGTCAGAATTGCAACTTCGCAATTTTATTATACTTACAATAAAATTACAAATTTAGCAAAGTTATCATACTTACAATTCATATCTGTGTGCAGCACATCTACAAACTGGGCATCAGTTGGATCAAGGCGTTCCTCAGGGGGAGCACTGGCAAACATTGGCCCTGCTGGGTCCAGACCTAAAGTGAAGCATTTAGTAAACAATATTTATTGGACAAGTTTAATTAACTGAAGATGTTACAACTGATTTCATTTCATTGGCTTTCCTGAATTTCACCTGTGATTCTGCCCACCCGTCCTTTCAGCATTGCGCCAATGAGCCCAGCCACATGTGCGCCCAGGCTGACCCCAATCAGATGGATGGAGTCAAGAGATGCTCCCTCTTTCTGAAAGTAACACCATATTGATTAAATTGGCAGACATTACAGACCAAAGCTATTTCAGAGCTGAGTCGCTAATGAAAGACTACTGACCTCCATATTCTCGATGAAGCCGGTGATGTTCACAGCCGTACCCCGTGTGTTGGCCACAGCTGTGAAGTAATTAAGATTGGCTGCCCCTCTGTTCCAATCCACTACCAGGATGTTCATGTCCTGCTGTGCTGCTAACAAGTGCACTATGTGGTTGATCCAGATAGGCGGTGCACCCGTGGGTCGGTATCCATGTATGACAAAAGTAGTGGGTCTGGTTACATTAAACAGGGGTTCCTGGATGAAGTCATGGTGCGAGAGCTCCTGACCACACTCGAGGTTTGCACGGGTGTAGAGCAGTAGGCGAACGTACAGATAGGTCCCCATGAAAGACTCATGGAAATCCAGATCGGTGAAGTTGTCGCAATCACTGTCTTTACCTAACGAAAGAAGACATTGGTTTACTGGTCTGTGTTTTGAAGTATGTTTTTGTGTGAAAGAGATGAAGTTGTAAATTGTTGAACTGAATAGTTGTTATGGCTTTTTATAACTTTGTTTTAGTTAGTTTTGTTTCCGATAAAAATGTATAGTTAAATGAAAATGTATGTACTAAAATTACTAAAAGTGAAAATAAATGAAGATATATAGGATGCTCATAGAAAAATTACAGAAAATTTAATTAAAATTAAAATAATTCAATATTATTCATATTAATTTATAAAGATTAGTATTTATTAGTAAATATAACCATTGTAACCTATATAAATTATACTAAAATAACACTGCAATATGGACATTTATTTGAAACAAAAAATTGTACAAACACATAATAAGCAAAAATTTACAAGAAAAAGAAGCTGATGTTACACGTTATTTAATATTAAGCTAATTTTATTCCAAAAAAGACATAAAATAGTTTGGACAATTTCTGGCTGTCAATTCAGATGGCTGAGACAACATTAAATGGGTATTCAGTGCATGATTAGAAATGTAATTGGGGTTTTTTTAATTACTTTTTACATTATTATTGTTTTTTTGTTTGTTTGTTTGTTTTTTATCATGAAAATGTTAAATCACAAAATACTTCCAGAGCCAAAATGTTCAAATTAAACATTTTCCTATTTTTGTGTTCCTCATTTAACCTTCAGTTAGCAAGCTTATCCACAGCTTAGCCATCTAGCTTAGCATAGTGCTAGTTGGCTCTTTTGATTAGTTAAAACAATGTCAACAAGCACACTATTTCTTTTAAAAGACATCATTGAGACTTTTTAAATGTGAGGAAGTAAAGGTCAAAAATGGTTCAGAAAAGTGTAGCTAGTTCTGAAAATAGTTCTAGCATCTAGCATAGTGCAGTGAAATTCACACATGTGCTCTGTGTTTTGCTTGCTAGTTTCAACAAATGCCTTAGTCAAAATATTGCCAGCTCTGATTTTCTGGAAACTGCTGATAACAGTTCATTTTGTTCTGTACATTTTGGACAAAACTCACAAAGGTTAATGTCATCTCTATTCTTGTTTTTTCCCAAAATCTTCAGAGACTGATCCACAAGTAAAGCTGGATTTTAGCGACCCAGTTTCTGTTCATCTTGCTGTGCGTCATCTCCACTAAACACATCAACATTTCATGCTTGCATTTTTCTTTGCCATCAACCTGCACGATATCCTTTTGATCATCCTGCAGATCCTTAATACACCATATGATGTGTCCACCTCATATTTAAGCCATGCAACCGCTCAGATGTAGATTTCCGACCCTAGAGGTCATCTGTCCTCCGTAATTAGCCCGCACGTAAGTCACAATTGGATCATGCTTCTATAAAAAAGCAGATCATCCCACCTCTCCTTCCACATGTTTCCCTGCCCCCTCCTCTTCCCCCGGTAAAAAGAGCTGAGATGATTACAGGTGTCAGTCACATGAGCTGCATGGGGGTTCGTTGTATTTAACCCTCTTTCACACTGATCTGTTATGTCTGCCATTTGCAAGCATTACTCATGACACACGTCACTGAATGAGTAATCAAAGTTAACCTCCTATCTTCCTCCAATTATTCTTCTAAATCCAGTTATAAGTTTATGTGTCTGTTTCTCAACAAAGTGAACATGCACCTTTTGGAAACATAGGAGGTTTCCATTCTAGTAACGTTTGGGTTCAAGCTGCAGTTGATTTCTATGCATTTACTGGGACTTTGAGACCTCCAACATAAATACTGTAAACATTTTCTTGGGAGAAACTTAAAGTGTCTTAAAATAGTTGCATAAGACATCAGCCTAAATGTTATTTTAGGTATTCAATAGGTCATTAGGTCTTGAAAGTAAATGTTGTTGAAGCATAGTTGAATATAATAAATACAAAATGTTGTAACAAAATGTAAAAAAAAAAAAAAACTAAAAACAGTAAAAAAAAAAATGTCCATATAGCTCATTCATAACTAAATATTTAAAAATGAGAAGGATTCAGCAGAGTTCCCAGATAATAACAGTCAAATGAGATCAAATATTTAATTAAATCAGCAGTGTAGTCTGCTGGACAGAGTCCTATCTCTTACCTTTACAAAGCATGAAGATGCTGAGCAAAATCAGGAAATGCCACAGAGACATCCTCACCACAAGATGTGACAAAGGTAGACACAAGAAATATCAAGAAAACTAAGAAACAACATTGGAGTACCTGTAGTAAAGGAAAGAGCCCATGGAGGAGGAGTTGTGGGTGGAGTGAAGGAGATTGAACGAGATCACACATGCTCACCCTGTGGTTAATAGACTGTGTGATAAGTCAGCAGGCCAGCTTAGGACTTCCAGAAGAGTACAGATCATGAAAAGAGGCATCTGATGACTAAACAACTTTACAAGGACAGTTCATCCAAAAATGAAGATTCAGACTTTTATTCACCTCAAGTTGTTCCAAAATTGTATAAATACCTTTCCTTTGTTAAAATAAAGAAGATATTTTTAAACTTTGAGGTTTTTTTGTCCATACATAGAATGTCAGTGTAATCCAAAGTTCTTTGAACCTTAATGTTCTCCAAAATATCTCCTGTTGCATTTTGAAAGTCATGTAGATATTTCAAACGGCACAAGAGCAAATAAATGTGAACAAATTATACAAAACTTTTAATTTTTGAGTAATTGATTCCAACATTTTTTGCACGCTTCCAGTTGCTGCTTCTTCCAATGTCAAGCATATTCTACCCTCTGGTTGTTTTGTTCTGCATTAAAGGGCACAAGGTCACAATAGAGTGGTCCTTCCAAAAGAACCACATCAGCACAGATATTCATAGTACATACCCTGTCAGCAAAAACACACATGTAATCTTCATATTGCGCCAATATAGAGCATTCTCCAGAGAAAAACAATAAACCAGAATACATTTACATTGCTTCCCTGCTGAGTGCCTTAAAATCTTGTTTCCTCTAAAATGAAGTTATGCATGAAATTAGCACTACCCTATATCTTGTAGCCTCACCAACTTACTTTGCAACATCTTTGCATTCCCTGCAGGTCCTGTTTATGTGTAGCAACAGCAACAGAAATGACTGCAGTACAGAGGTACGTTTCTTTTAAAATTCTTCATCGGTATGTGTATACATTAGCATATATACTGGAGACAGCAGAAATGAGAGCATTATGACAGTGTGTCTTTGGGGTTCAGGGTCAGAACAGAAGCTGTTTTTGTCTGTGTGAGGTTGAAACAGATTAGATGACAGATTACAGTAACTACTAAACTGTCCATCCATTCCTGTATGTAGTCAATCCTATTATGGGTCTCACCGATCAGGGCTCATTGTACCCATTTTTTTCTGTATCAGGCTGACAGATTGACCGTATGACTGCGTCACGGGTCAGACAGTCATTCTGTCAGACGATCATGTTCTCTGTGTATGTGTGTACTTGTTGTTAACATAAGCTTTAGGCATGCACAATGAGATTTAAATACATTTTATTCTCATACTTAGTTAAATGTATACAAAATAATTTGATCAGATCAGATCAGATCAGAGTAGAATATAGCTTAGCCACATTATTTGATCATTTAATGAGGTTATACAAAGGAACATATTGAATGAACAATTTTTTAAATATGTACGAAACAATGCAAAGTGCCAAATATCTAGAATATAAGAGAAACAATGTGCAGTGATATTTGAACATTAGTAGATCATTCCTATATAAGGTCACCTTTTCATGATATTAGTGATGAAGTCAATAGGAAGAGGAAAGACGATAGTTGAGTTCCTTTCCGAGGCAATCTCAGTGAGCGTCTGCATATAGCGCAGCTGAAGCGCAGATGGAGACTCAGACATCACGTTCGCTGCCTCCTTCAAAGCACGAGAGGCTTTCATTTCTCCCTCTGCTGCGATCACCTGTTTATGATAGATTAGAACACACTTAAATATATTCATTTTAAGAAGGCAACACTTCAGTGGTCCAGCACTTTACCATGAATTCATTCTTCATATGAATACACTCCCAATTCACAGTCTGGCCTCTGGCACACACCTTTAATTACTCTGAAATTTCCATTAAGCAAATCCAGTTTGTTTTTCCGCTGTACTGTTCCATAGTGTGAGGACATAAAGACTCAGGTTTCCAGTCAACAATATGACTCACATTATTGTAATGTTTATTGAGAGAGCTTCGGCTGTGTTTTAAGAGGAGGTCAGGTTAGCATCACTGAACTATTGTGTATGGATGGATTAAAAGAAAAAAAAGATGAATGGTGGATGAATAAACAATGAATGACACTTTTCTTTCATGTTGATTGATTGGTCAATTTATTTATAAATATAATTAAAAGAAGTATATATAAATCAAGAAATAATGCTAAATGAGAAATGATGATATATATGTTTGTGTGTGTGTGTGTGTGTGTGGGGGCGGGTTTATGTGGTTTATGAGGACACAAATTTGTATAATGACATGGGTATGACATAGGTATTACAATATGTAGG
>JAUMHE010000040.1:1709383-1722534 GCA_032359235.1 Enteromius mattozi | reverse complement strand
TTCTCGTCATTATACATTACCATCACTCTGTTCTTCTATTTGATAATGTTCAGTGCTTTGCTACAATCTGTATTGTTTAAAAGCGCTATATAAATAAAAGTGACTTGACTTGATAGTGCAGTCTTTGAATAAAAGCAATATAAAGTGTAGCGGTTTGTCTAGAGAGAGAGAGAGAGAGAGATTTTTTAAACCACTACACTTTATACTATATATATATATATATATATATATATATAATATACATTTTTCTCATGTTATTTGCGTGTTAACTAATTTGCGTTTTTTTAATTTTATTTTTGCTATAACACAGTCTAATTTCTATTTAAAATTAACTACTCTAACTGTTAACTACTCATATACACTATATATATTAATGCATGTGTGTGTTTTTGCCCTTTACTAAATTCCCAGCTGAGATTTCATCTGCTGTTGTGATGAGTTGAGGTGTTTTTAAAAATATGCTGGTTTTCAGACCAAAAGGGTCCAAGGTTTGTTTCTTTGCCCATTTGAAATGGAAAGTAGTGGGAGGAGGGAGAGAAGCAGAAAGGGGGAAGGAAAGCGTGTTTGATGAAAGGCGAAAATGAAAGCAGTGTGTTGGTGGGACACCATTATAGCCTCAGGCGGGCTGATGAAGTGCTTGGCTTATTAACAGATCCATTTAAAAAAAAAGAGTGGTCTAGCACACACAATCTGCTGAGAGATAGCAGTGCCATGGCCAAGCTGTGACCAGACCTTTACAACACAGGCTTGCTGGCCCTTAATGAGCTTGGCCTTGACACGCAGAGATACACACACACATACAAACATGTAAACTGGCCTTCATCTCTCTCTAGCTTGATTATAAGGCATTACAATATGGCTAAAGCTCTGAATCATTTTGTACAGGTGTGGGAAATTAACAAAATATATATTTAAATATACATATTTAGCAGTCACTTTTATCCAGAGCGAGATATGTTGCATTCAAGGTACACATTTTATTCTCTGGGAAAGAGCCCATGACCTTCACATCACAAGCGCTGCACACTATTATTTGAGTTACAGGAATTCTGTAACAAAGCAGACTAAATAAAATAAATTTTTCCAAACCCATAAGACCTTCATCTTTGGGACATAAATTAAGATATTTCTGATGAGATCAGAGAGCCATCTGTCCCTCCATAGACAGCAACACAACTGAAGTGATCCCAGGTCCAGAAACATAGTAAAACGGTATGAGGGTGAGTAATTAATGACAGAATTTTCTTTTTTGGGTAAACCAACCCTTTATCAAATCCTAAATACATATCAATAAATATGTATCAGTAATAACAAAAGCTATTATTATTAGCCATAACCGTGGCAGACAAAAGCACCTCAGCTGAATTGTCTATTCAGTGTGTTCATTCAGCTCCAGACCAACAGCTTCAGAGCAGACAACTTCTCTTACTTCAGTTTATAGGTCTACCTGGCACCGGAAGTAAGTGCTTTTGCCTGACAGTAAAATCAATGTTCTCCTCCACGCTACAGCAGAGGCTCAACAGGCTCTGAGTGCACTGAAATAAACAGCAGGGCTCTTCGTGGGCTGACACAGCTCATAGGTCCTTCTTTACGTTGTAGCACTGCTAACAGAAACCAGCGGATGACTCTTTGTGTACAGTATGTTCTTATGCAGTCTCACCACATTTTAAAGATACACGAGGGGTCAGCGCTGATACAGTGGATAAGTCTTTAGGTAAGGTAATATGCGCCATCCAATCAAACGTGCAAGACCACTGAAATGAGGTGAGGGCGCTGGTAATGATGAAGTATGTTCGGCTGATATTTTCTGCAATTACTGCTTTTCTTCCAAGTTGTACATCTATTAAGGCCCTACAGAAAGTCATGAATTCATTAACGCAGTTCCAGTTACGAGATCCTCTTAGGTTTTTCGAGAAAAATGTAAACAATGTTTTCCATATGGTCTTGAGTGGAACATTAAGTGAGAGTTCTTAGAAAAACAATGTCCAATGTCCCAATGTCTTTTGCACTGATAAGATAAAAAAAGACCCAAATCACGCCAGCGTTTTCCTCAACCTCAGAGGGTTAACATCTAGATGGAAAAGTAATGGATTATTTTTCCTGCACCTACATGTGAGTGTACACATCTTGATCACTGATTTAAAAATATATATCTAAATAAATCAACAAATAAAAAACATTATTTTTAAATTGTGTATGTGTGTGCATGTTCATGTGGTTTATGAGGACCCAAATTTGCATAATGACATGGGTATGACATAGGTATTACAATATGAAGGTGATTTATGAGGAAATTTTCAATTTCAAAAGGCTTAAAAAAACATACTAAATGTGTTTTCACAGTTTCCTGTAAGTGGTAGGTTTAGGTGTAGGATCAGTGTAGGGCAATACTACATACAGTTTGTACAGTATAAAAACCATTACGCCTATGGAGAGTCACCATAAATCACAAAAACCAACTTGTGTGTGTGTGTGTGTGTGTGTGTGTGTACACCATGTGAGTGTACGTGTTAATCGGTAATTAAATAAATGTATTAATAAATAAATAAAATAAATATTATGTGTGTGTGTGTGTTTGTGTGTGTATGTGAGTGTATACATATTAATCATAAATTAAACAAATTTATTAATAAATAGTATAAATTAAATATATAGGGTGTGTGTGTATATATATATATACACGTTTGATTGTTTTATTTTGTGGGGTTTTTTTTTGTTTGTTTGTTTTTTGTACCATATAACCATATTTGAACTAACTATTTTGTATGAAAAAATGTGTGATGATGTCAGGACAGTTATATTACCATATTTTATCTTACACCCACCCCTTAAAAATATTACAATGAAATTTGATTTGGAAAATGAAACACATAGAAGATGTGTATTCGGGTCATTGTACGTATGATTTTTTCCAAATAAATTAATAGATTCGCTTTATAATCTGCATCAAATACCCATTTTATAATTCCTATGAGTTAAAAATTTCTGTTTTTGTTTTTGTGGTTGTTGTTGTTTTTGGTGGGGGGGGGGTATCAACCAGTCCTCTTCATTTTTCCTCCCCCTCATCCTCTCCTTCCCATAATTCAGTGCTTTTACTTACAATGTCTGAACAGATGGATTCACAGCGCCACAGAGAACAAGAGGGTCACTCTGTTCTATCACTTCTGTTTGAAGAAGAGAAAAAAAAAACATAAAAAGCAGGAGTCCAGAGTGTACTTGAGTGTAAAATCACATTCTGATGTGCTCGGGCAGCTTCCTCCTCTCATGTACCGGAGTAAATTAAAACCTCCCTCACTCTTCCCTTCGGTCAGATACAGATTATAGTCCTGTTTGAAAGCCCTGCTATTGCTCCACACAAGTGCTTCCATCTGATCGCTTGCTTTGTTTATGGGTCAACACATTGTCTTGCCCGCAGAGCACAAATGTCTTCTGCTCCATCTTCAGACTGAGAGCGTCTTCCAGAGATTGACGCACTTGATACGCATAATAAGGAGCATCTATCTGTCGATCATCTGGTTTCTTTGAATCGTACCTCAACTGAGGCTTTCTCAGCTTTTAGACCCTTTAGAGAATCAAATAATTTATGAGGGTCTAAGTATGTTTTCTGATGCTGGACTCATTGAGAGGATCAAATGCATGTAAGGCTCAATAAAAGATGTGTGCTCTATGGAGGCACAAAGTGATTTCAATATCTACAAGATGTTTTCAGATGGATTCAGGCTTGGTATTTAGCTTAAGTGCATTTTTCTTCCATTAGTTGCTTCTATTAAGAGCAGGGTAGGAAACATGAGATCTTGTGTGCCTTTTTAAGTTCTGTCATTATTTACTCATCTGTATGACATATTTTTTTTCTTGGAACGCAGAAGGAGAAGGTTTGAATGATGTGCATATTGATATTCTCAATACAAAAAAAGTAAATTAATTTATAGGGACTGCAATCTTTCATTGTTTGGAAAAAAATGAAAAGCTGACTAAAACATTACGAAAATGCGCAATAATCAGGTTGTGAGATTTGTGAACAGATGCATTTTGTTTATTTTAGTTTGTTTATTGTCTCATGCACACTTAAAGGAACAGTAGCCTCCGCGCAAAAAATAAATAAATAAATTGCTGAAAATGTACTCATCCTCATGCCATTTTATACATATGCGAGTTTTTATTTTTCTTCTTTGGAACAGATTTGGAGAAATGTCTGCCTTCACTTGCTCACCAATGCATCCTGAATGGGTGCCATCAGAATGAGAGATAAAATAAATGATCACAATTATACACAACATTAATTTATGGATTCCAGTCCATCAATTAATAACTTGTGAAGTGAAATGTGTGCTTGCAACACCACTTGTGGATTATTGTGATAAAATAATCTTTTTAAACTCTTATTCTGACGGCACCCATTCACCGCAGAGGATCTGTTGGTGGGCAAGTGATGTAAAGATAAATTTCTAAAATTTATTCCAATGGGGAAAATTTTTCAGAGAATTATTCCTTTAATGCACACAACAATGAACGTAATGCGAAGAGCGATATCTGGTTCATTGAAAAATGACTCTTTTGAACCAGTTCAATTAATAAGTTAGTCATAACGATTCACTTTTGAGTTAGTGGTTTGAATCACTCTCAGTCAGTAAATCATTCAGAGCTGTTCACAACTGACACACTCACTGAACCACTAATCATTTTTCAGTGATTCAAATTTTTTTTTGACTACTGGTTAATTTTGTTTACCATATTTTACATTAACATGCACATTTGTAATAGAGTTTGGTATATAAATTATTAATGGTATTAATGGCAAAAGGTAATTATCCTATCTGCCACGTCTCTCACCACTACATTATTTTTAGTTTAATATTTTCTACTTTTCCGAGAACAGAGCAGCCTTCTCTAAAAACCCTGTGTCAGATTTCAGAACTGTAACTGATTTGTATGTCTCTCTTACTAAAGCTTCAGAATGTTTAAGACCGCACATGCTAATTAATGTTTATTTTAATTGCAGTGCATTTAAATTTCTTCTGGAGAATAAATAGAAGTGATGCTATTTAAAACCATTTGAAGAGAATTTCTTTGAGCTGACAGGAAAACTAATATTTACAGACATTTTTAGGGCACATTTGCTGCCTGGGACTCTCAATGCAAGGAAAATGCTCATTACCATATATTATGATTTAGAAAGATATGCAAACGAGCTGCCATAATTAAAAGCAATGTGTAATCTTCTCCACATTCCTAAGCACAAGTGCCACAGCACTGTCAAGAGGGAATTAGCAAAACACGAGCACCCAAATCTGAACTTTTCTCTTCTGGAATGCAGTGTGCTAATGATCTCTGCACTGAGCATTAATTAGGTTTTAAGCTTGTGCCTTAGTTTAGCTTTTTAACCCAAATAAAAAATATGAGACATCTGTGAGGTGAGACATGGACCCTCTTAGACTCATGGAGTTGCTGGTGTGTTTTGGTGAAAGTGCGACTCCTAAACACACGTGAGCGTCAGATGTTGATGTGTGTCATTAGGATTGATAACCAGGGCGAGTGAAGATGCACGTCAGCCCTCGTGCCTGTGAGCCCAAACAGTCTCTGCAAGCCGTTCAAGAGCCGTCAAACCCACTTCAATTCTGTATTTTCTTCAATTTACTGTCATCTGAACAGAGCCTGCTCACAGCTGAGCCCTTTCACATTTAATTGCTCTCTCTTCCTCTTTCTTTCTTTTTTTTTCCTTTATTTCTTTCTGTCCATCCGTGAGTCTGTCCATCCATCCATCTATCTGTCTGCCTGTCTGTTTGTCTCTGTCTGTCTATCTATCTATCTATCTATCCGTCTGTCTATTTGTTCATTCATTTGTTCGTCCATCTACCTATCTTTCTGTCTGTGTTTGTATATCTATGCGTCCATCTGTTCATCCATCTGTCAGTCTCATCACTCTATCTATCTATCTTTCCGTTTGTTCATCCATCATTCTGTCTGTCCGTCTGTCCATCTATCTATCTGTCTATCTATGTCTGTCTGCCTGTCTATCTCTGCCTGTTTATCTATCCGTCTGTCCTTCTGTCTGTCTGTCTGTCTATCTATCTATCTATCTATCTATCTATCTATCTGTTCATTTGTTCATCTATCTATCTAGCTGACTGTCCGTCTGTCTGTTTGTCTATCTATCCATCTGTCAGTCTGTCTGTCTCTTCACTCTATATGTCTATCTATCTATCTATCTATCTATCTGTCTGTCTGTCCGTTCGTTCATCCATCTGTCAGTCTGTCTGTCTCTTCACTCTATATGTCTATCTATCTATCTATCTATCCATCTGTCCATTCGTTCATCCATCTGTCATTCTGTCTGTCTGTCCGCCCATCCATCTGTCTGTCTGTCTGTCTATCTATCTATCTATCCAGCTGTGTATCTGTTTGTCTGTCTCTGTCTATCTATCCATCAATTTGTCCATTTGTCAGTCTGTCTGTCTCATCTCTCTATTTGTCTGTCTGTCTGTCTGTCTGTCTATCTATCTTTCTATCTATATGTCTGTCTATCTGTCTGTCTGTCTGTCTGTCTGTTTGTCTTTCTGTCACGTTTTCTAGCTAACTCAATTCCATGTCCAAGTCTGTGAAACAGAGCGAAAAAGAGAGCTGACGGCAGCACATGACAGCGGCCTGTTCCTCTCCTGACCTTTCAGAGACCTCCCATAATGTTCAAACTCCCCACAGTCACCCTCTGCAGCCGATCCCTGCGATACACGCCAGCTCCGTGCGTCGGGCCAGCTGTGTACCGCGCTCCACCTAAATATACCGAGTCAGCAGCCGCATTCATGGCTCAGTATAGGCTGGTGGGCTGAGGCATGTGTGCGCTTTCGCTGGCTCAGCCGTAACATGTGGAACAATTAACAAACTGTGATGAGAGATGTGCGTTCAAAAGTTGACAAATGGGGGGAAAACGAAAAAGACCGCATTGCCTTTTCTACAAATGGAAAACAACTGGCTGTGTGAGCCAGCCAGCAGAGAGAAAAATTCTCTCTCTATATTAGTTACAGACGAATACCACTGGCTCAGGAAAAATATCATAGCCTGCACATGTTCAGACAACAGCAAAGTCTGTGTAAAGTGGTGTGAATTGCTGTTTGTTTATGTGTGGATATGTTGTCAATAAAAAGCTTGGCGTGGATGCAGTCTCAACACGTATATGTACGCTGTATGTTTGCGTGAACGTTTTAGTATGTTAACTGAGTTTGTAGGCAGCTCTATGGATAAATAGCTTACAAAATATGGCTTATACTAGAACAGTGTTGTAAATTTAGATATGTAATGGTTCCAGCATGCTCCATGTGGTTCGGAGTGACTCCAGACAGAATAGACAAACGCACTGTAATACGGTGTCTCAATAAAGACATTTAAAGTATCTGGAACACTCATTGTGCTTATCAGATTTTCCAGCCTCTGGGCTTCCTTTTTTTTTTTTTTGCCCTTAATAGCTGGAGGAGAATTTAAAGGGACAGTTCATGTACAGTAAAATGCAAATTCTGTCATAATTTACAAACATATCTTAAAATAAACCAACAACTTGTACATTATAGTCCAAGGCTTATTAAGTCTTTTTTTATTTTGTCATGATAAACATTCATCTCCACCAAAGTTATGACATCCAGACTTCAAAAAGAATTTATATAAGGTTAAAAGCTGTAAAAAATTTTATGTTTTTTTTTTGTTGTTTTTTTTCCCCTCAAAACTGTAAATGTAACATTTATTACTGGAGTATGTAAAATGATTATTGGACTGTTCCTGTTCAATACCTTTTTCAGTCCAAATTTCATGTTTAATTCAAAGTGTTATTTGCTGTTTCTTTGTTGTTATTTTTCAGCAATTTCTGTGTGAAAATTGTGTGAAACAGCTCTTTTTTTCATTAGGAATCAATCCTAGTTCTGTATCAGAGAGGCTGACGCCATTATTTTGACTCAAACTTCAATAAGAGTAATATTTTCAGCGAGTAAGAAGTCATAAAGATTAATTAATAGTGCTTTTTATCCTTTTTGAAGCTTGACGGATGATCTTATGCTGAACTGTCCCTTTTAAGTTTTGCCTGTTTTTGAATTTAAAGTTTTGCAAACTTTTTTTTAAAATTTAAAAGATCTAACTGTCATGATGTGCTCACAGACGATAACCGCATATCGTCTTAGCGCCAATGGCTGTAAATTGGTCTACACATGGCTAAGTAGGTTTATTTCATAATTCTCATAAAGCAATTTAATCTTACCTTACACTTCATCAAGAAACATAGAAAGAGGGTTTAATGAGAGGGATATTTCATCATTTCTCATTTACCCCGCATGGCGGTACAAAAAAGGGGATGAGAAATGAAATGAAACGGAGCATTTTTAATTATGATCATTCTGATCTCAGCAAACATGTTCCTCGTGGAATTAGTTGGAGCAATTAAAATGTAATTTATGTTCCTTTCAGCATACAGCCAGTGTTGATTTAAAGCTCAGCTAGCATGCACTGTTTGTTCCAGTACAGCTTTATGGGGCCTAATTAGCAGTGGTTAGCCAGGACTGCTAGCTGTCCAAACAAACTAAATACTGTTGGCCAATAAGACATACTGAGATGTGTGGAGGCTGGTCTCTAAACGTGTGTCTGTAAACCAATCAGCCTCACTGTGGTTACATTGATTAGTGTCTGGCTGAGTGCGTGTGAGTTTGTGTGTTTATGTGGGTGTGCCGCTCCACATTTAAAGGGAGCCGAGTTTGTGACTGAGTACATGAGAGGAGAAGAGGGGGAAGAAAATTCTTCTAGAGAGAAACCCAAAGCTGTATAATTATCCACACACACACACTGGATCAAGTTTCTCTTTAAAAAGCAACCAATTATTGTAATGTGTGTGGTTGAAAACAAATTCCTGAAAAGAGATGGATTTTCCTTATAAACACAAATACTTTTCCAGCAGCAATCAGGAGCGGTGCAGTGTATTATTGGAAATCTTTGTCTGGTCGAGGTTGGCAATGTAAAATAGCAGAATTATAGATGTGTCACAGGTTTAACAGACAAATATAAAATATGTGCCTTTAAATAGACAAAATTAGACACTGTCAAAGTTTTATTAGTGCTCTTACTAAATGCCTTGAAGACTTGTAAACCTGGAATTAACCGCATATTATTTTGCTGTTCATTCGTTTAATTTACAGATGCTGTGCCCCTTTCACCCTGACGTAAATTAAACCTTAATGCAGCATAAATAACCACAAACAGCACAAATATGTACTTAAAGGTAAAAAAAGTGAGGACAGGGATAGTGAAATAGAAGAGGGGTGAGATGTGCCTCTGTTTAGAATGCATTGGCACACACACACACACACACATATATATATATATATATATATATTTTTTTTTTTTTTCTATAATCTTATATTATATAATATTACATAATCATATATTTATATATCTTAGTGCTGTCAAATGATTAATCATATCCAAATTAAAAGTTTTTGTTAACCTAATTTATGTGTGTATACTGTGTATATTTATTGTGTATATATAAAAACAAACACATGCATGTATATATTTAATAAAAATGTTACATTTATAAATTAAATATATTTATGTATTGATATAAAATACAAGAATATAAATATATAAATGTGTATGCATGTAAATATTAAAAAATATACTGTATGTGTGTGTATTTATATATACATATACACAGTACACATATGTATATTGTGTAAACAAAAACGTTTATTATGCATGTGATTAATCCTGATTAATCATTTGAAAGCACTAAATATATATATATATATATATATATATATATATATATATATACATAGAAATATTATACTATCAAAAACATATTTTGGCAAAACAAGGTAAATATACACTGAAACATTTTATGTCATCAACAATGGGCAGCACATGTTGATCAAGGGACATTATTAGTGTTTGTGTCAGTTTCGTTGTACAACATCACACCCTACTGTTGTTACATGATACTGCATCTTAATTCATGTGAATCAGATTTGCCTATGTACAGTATTTAAAAGACCAAGGACTCAATTTCGTAGTTAGAAAGCAGCTTCAACAGCACACACTTGACACATTTACTAGAAATTTGTTCATACGTAATGTTTTCAAAATGGTTTAAGTGGCAAATTTTGAACCATAAATATAGCCGTCTTCCTGTGGACTGAAACAATACGCAGAAGCCCAAAGGGAGCCACTACCCTGAGAAGCAGCTAACCTCCAAATAATGACTGTTTTTCATCTAAAACTCATCTTGCTTGATTGGTGAGGCTGAAAAGCTGAGCTTAACCTTTAAAAATATAGCCATGTGCTTTTAATAGATTCTCTGAGAGCCCCATGATGAAGAGAATTACAGAAATGAACAAGGCAAACAATCAGGGACCTCGCTACAAGACCCTTGCCATGAGAAGCATTTCAATCACGCACCCAGCTGAATTTTCTCCCAGACCGGAGGTTAATAGCATGAAATGCCCTTCAGTCTCCTGAAAGCGAAAACTGGAGCTACAGCAATATATCTGTTTCATAAGTCACCAGCTGCCTCATATTCCACCACAGACTTGCTCATAATTCAACATGGGAAAATATTCTTTGGAGTTCCACAGGAGGACCCCTGATATAATTGTTCATTTGTATGTTTTAAAAGAGGCCAAAGGCAACCGCATTGTGTTATCTCCATCAATAGAGCTGCGTTTATTAGTGGATACGTTATTGGCTGCAGTGAATAGAGAGTTGGAGACGAGGCATAACGTGTTTGTACATACAAGACCAGAGAGCCCCTTGAGGGATTTTTATTTTCTCACAAAGTAAAAACTCTGAGATCAACTGGTGCTTGATGAATAAACTAGACATTAGAATTAAGGTAGAGAAGCTGAGGATTGAACTAGTTCAGCCTTGTTTTACAGTAGTTATTATTTAGTTGGTGACTAAAACGTTGCTCAATAAATGTTTCATTTCTGTTTTTGTGTGTGTGTGTGTGTGTGTGTGTGACTGAAACAGTGGTCGATATTTATTCATTTAATGATTTAATTATTCATTTATTCACTTATTTGCTTTTGTCTTGCTCACTTTACAGAATTTTTTGGGTTCCTTTATTTATTGTGAATATTGAATATTATAAACATACAATATATCACAATTCACTCACCCTCCAAACTTGAAAGAAGCAGTAAAGTTGAATTTTTACAGAATATCCTGGGCACTTTTACTGTAAAATGGAAGTGAATGGGGACTCACTGTCAAAAATGGAGGGAAAAAAGAAAAAGGTCTGCATAAAATATGACTATTCCATATTTTTGAAGCCATATAACGACTTTAAGCGCATTGTGATGTCAGTGATGCCATACATATTGATTCTTGAAATATATTACATGACCATTTTATTGTGCTTTTTTGTCATTTTGATGCTTGATAGCTCTAGTCCCCATTCACTTTCATTAAATGGAAAAGAGCAGCAGGATATTCTTTTAAAATTCTCCTTTTACATTCCACAGAAAATCATATGAAATCAATACAATATAAAGTGAATAATGGTGTGAATTGTAATTTTTAGCTATTTTCAGAGAAAACGGTGCTTGATAACTACATAAAGCATAAGTTTAAAGGTAGCAAATCTGAGTATTAGAAAACTACACAAAAATTATATTTTCTGCCTTTACATCGGTTTTGTCTTATCTTATTAAGTTGGTTTTGCTTAAGACTAATGACTTTTTGTTGTTCACAGATGCACATCACACTTATAATTAATGCAAGTCACATTAAAATTCTTAATGATTAAAAGCATCGTTAGTTTGAATCCAGCGAACAGTGTAGCGCTTTGGCTCTGGATTCTGTTAGGAGAGCTCAGGACAACAGGCGATGCATCGGTCACTCAGAGACACCGCGGCACATAAACACGTGGAGACTGTGTGAGAATCATAAAAGTCTGCCGCCCTGTAAAATCTGACCCAATATGAGCAATATGCGTCACTGTAATTGTGTTTATTGGGAGAGGGCCCAGACACTGTGGTAATTACATATTGTTACAGTCTGCATCCCTATATATTTGATTTATGTATTTTGGCTCCAGCTGACAGATAAATAAGAAAAATTGTTATATTAAGCGGTAATAAATATGAATCATTTCACAATCTGCCAGGAAATAATATTGTAATCTGTGAGGTGGAAGGCTTAAACAATGTATGTATTTGTGTGAGTGTACACAATGGTCTGTACTTTGGAGAGACTGATATATCACAGCCAGCTGAGACACACATTTAAGTCCTGTACTGTGTCTGCTCTTTAATACTGGGCGTTGTGTACAAGCCAGTGGGTCATTCTATCTGTTTCGGGTGAGAAATATGCAAAAAACATAAATATGGAATGGAAGTAAATTATTAGGATAATTATAGGCACTGATTTCACTGTTTGTGACTGATGTATAGTGAGCTCAGTGTGCTACTTTAACTAAAAGTGACTGATGGCACAAAAATGAAAAGAAGATTCATCAAGGCAGAGAAAGTCAATGGGGTCCATTATTGTATATTGACAAAAATAATTTAAAACATTCTGCAAAATAGCTTCTTTTGTATTACGTTGAAAGTTATACAGGTTTGGAACAACATGGATGAGTCAACTCAATTTTCTTATTTTGGTTAAACTGTCTCTTTAAGTTGTTCTCCTATCATTTTGTGTCTTCTATGCATAGAAATGAGAAAGCTGTAGCATTAGTTTGCATTAACATGAAAACATAAAATATAACTCAAACATGACTCACACAATCCCTTTCTAAAATCTTATTTCCCTGCACAATTTTACCATTTGCAAAAATCAGCCTGGATGTTTAATATTCATTTACATTTAGCAGATGCTTTTATCCAAAACGACTTATGAATACAAGCAGCGATTCGTCATAAAGAGGCAATAAACACAAGAAGTGCTAGTAATACAAAGTTTTAGACATTGTCTGGAAATAGTAAGCAAGGGAGGCATTAAGGAGTAGTGAAAGCATTGTTTTTTTGTAATGTATTCTCAGAAAGAAAAAAAAACAGCAGGTACAGAAAGTATTCAGACCCCCTTAAATTTTTCGCTTTGTTATACTGCAGCCATTTGCTAAAATCATTTAAGTTCATTTTTTTCCCTCATTAATGTACACACAGCACCCCATATTGACAGAA
>JAUMHE010000040.1:1691265-1704770 GCA_032359235.1 Enteromius mattozi | reverse complement strand
GTTCCAGGCAGCTCTTTGACTGCATTTCAGTTCCAATATCACTACGCCAAATGGTTTCTATTATTTTAAAGGTCTTACAACCATAGATATATAAATATATATATATATATATATATATATATATATATATATACATGTGTCGACTGTCTATGCTTACAATAAAATAACCAAAACCCACAATGACACTGGCCTAACAAATAAATATAGTAATCAATATGATAAAAACAACAGCTCATTTCCATGTTTTGCCACAAAATTACGTTTAAGTATGTATGGAAAGCCCATACTCTGTCTCTCCCGCTCTCTCTCCCTCGGAGACACATGCACATTAACATAAGCGCTAATGTTGCTAGCACTACTCTGACGACTTTAGCTGTTACATCAACTTGAAAACAACTTGACTTCTTACAAGTGAGATAATAACGGCACTGTGAAAAAAAGGATCTTAAAGTTTCACTAATGTACAGATTCTGAGGTAATTCTCATCTCTCTCTTTCTCTCTCTCTCTCTCTCTCTCTCTCACACACACACACACACACACACACACTCTCAAAACTTAGCTATTAACTGCATTAGTCTGCTATCAATGGCTCAAGCATTCGTTATGAGGTCTAAAATGACGTTTTGGAATTAACATCAGAGGTGTTGGGTGAAATGCGGAAGAAATAATCCTACTCACAATAGGGTTTTAGGTACAAAAACCTACAAACATATCTTGAAATATATCATCTGATCAATGTCTTGAGGTGTGGCAACCATAGTATAAGCGGAATAATGCACACCCTGCTGAAACAAACAGCTGGTTAGGTATGTTTTGGATTAAGCTGGTCCTTTGCTGGACCAGCTTAATCAAAACCAGCAAAAGGACCAGCATAAACCACCAAAGGACCAGCTTAAACTAGCAAAGGGCCAGCTTAAACCAGCATCCCAGCTTCAAAAGATCCCTAACCATATGCTGTTTTTTTTCAACAGGGCACCAGAGATGTAAAGGCCATGATGCAAATCACCACCTCGGGTGTACATTATTTTTCTAATAATTCAACTCCCCATCGTCAATTATTCCTTACACACACACACACACATATATATTATTATTATTATTATTATTATATATATTATTGACATTATAGTTTGAAAGCATTATAACCTTGGAAGCCTTATTTTTCTAATAATTCAATGACCCATCGTCAGTTACTCCTTAAACACACACACACACACACATACATACACTACTCACAATAAGTTAGGGATAATGTTATTTACATGAGTGCTTTTCCTATTTGCTTTTAATGAAATAAGAGAAAGTTCCCTTTGATATTACTAATAATGTATGAGAAGAAACACCATTTTCATTAGTTTAATATTTATTACCCCAAAAATTTTGACAATAACAAGGATAGCCCCAAATAACAAAAATTGACAATGTCAGTTTCCACCATTTGCCGCAATGACAGCTTGACAGCGTTGTCTCATGCTCCTCACTAGCCTCATGATGTTGTTCTGAGGCAATGCGTTCCACTCTTCCACAAGTGCTACACGCAGTTCTGCCAGGTCACGTGGGGGTGGGGTACAATCATCCGGTCTCTGCTTCAACTGGTCCCAGACGTGCTCTATGGGGTTCAGGTCAGGGGACATTGATGGCCATACCATATGAGGCACTCCAACTTCCTGAAGTCGAGCTGTGACAATTCTGCCACGATGTGGTGGAGCATTATCATCCATGAACAGAAAGTTGGGGGTGTGCTGGCGGAATTGGGGGATGATGATGGGTTCTATGATGTCTCAGAGGTATGAACGTGCAGTGACTGAGCCATGTACAATAACCAAATCTGTTTGAACTGACAGGTGATGCCTGCCCAGACTGTTGCACCTCCTTCACCAAAGCAAACCCTGGGGACCATGTTGACCTCAGCGTATCGCTCACCTCGCCTTCTCCAGCTGGCGACTATAATTTCTGTGCAAGGTGACCCGACACTCATCAGTGAACAGGTGCATTGTCCAGGTCACATGGTTTTGTGCCCACTGCAAATGTTCATGGCGGTGTTTTGGTGTCAGTGGAGTCACTTGCAACGGTCGTCTGGCATTCAAGCCAAAGCGGTAAAGTCGGTTGCGAATGGTTTGTCTGGAAACCATTGTGACGTTGTGTGTTCATGGCTGTTTGAATGATGCACTTGGAATGACTTACTGACAATACCAGCTTTTTATACCCACAGAATGTTGAAATTGATGCCACATTGAAAAAAGTTGTCGTTTGGTATTGGCCCCAATATAAGGCACACCTGTGCACAATGAGACCATTACATGGAAAACACAAAATGGGGTGCGTCTATCACCCCAATACAATTGCCTCCCTATCCCAAAAAATGTCTGAAGTAAAACAAACACCGTATGTACCGACATCCACTAAGTCACTCCCAATATCCCTAACTTATTGTGAGTAGTGTATATATATATATATATTATTGACATTATAGTTTGACAGCATTGTAACCTTGGAAGCCTCATGAGTATAAAGCAGAAACCTTTGGTCTCCATTGTATTTTGGCATTTCTTTTACTACTTTTATAACTCACTTGAATTTTCTTATGTCATCATGCACCAACGGAATGACATAATCAATGTGGTAATCAGGGGAATTAATTTAAGATTTGCTGTCTCTCACAGCTGCTAATTACCACCGCTTATGATTGCATTGCTGATGAGAGTCACCCGTTATTATCAAGAATGGCTTATTGCAGAGTACCACAAGAGCCTCTTTTATATTCCCAGCATGAGTTTGTGACAGTTGTCTGTAACAAACAGATTAGACACAATCTTGCAGTGATGAATGGCACAACTATTGCTGAAATGGCACTTACATTTTACACTATGCTAGTAAAATAATTTCCTACCCCAACTCCTCTGGCTGGGATCATATTGAGAATGAGATGGCATTCTTGCTGTGCTATTTCCTAACTTTGTTATTTCAGTCCATGCGCATTGAATATGAGATGGAACAGTGATTAGACCAATTACTGCAGCCGCAGGCAGATTGCAGCGGGGTGTCCTCATGCCCACCTGCTACAGATATCGCCCCTCCTTTGGTGCCACTCAAGACGTGATCCTTCCTGGCTAGTCTCAATCACACAGTCTCATAATCATGGCCCAGTTTAGCCAGCCTACTGCTGTGTGAATGGCACAAACAGGTCAGCAGGGCTGCTTAAATTATAACCTCATATGGACTCAGGTATGTTTTTTGGTCTTTTGTTTGTTTGGGTCGACCTTTGTCAGACACCATATTTAATTTGACATGAACAAAAACATGGCTGTGAAGGACAGAAATACTGTCTGTTCAGTATGTCATACTCTTGCGTTGACATTTAAAATACCTAGTATAATATGAATTCTAAATTAAACACATTAACCATGAAAGCTTTGTTCGTTTTCAGAACACAGTTGGAGATATTTGGGATGAAGACCAGGAGGCTTGTGAATGTCCCATTGACTGCCAAGTAAATAACACTGTCAAAGGTCCAGAAAAGTATGAAAGACATAGTCAAAAGTAGTCCATCGCCATCAGTGGTTCAATTGAAACAGCAAATCAAAGCGAAAATACACGTACAAGCAGTATCTTTCCAATGCAGCTGACACAGAACTGTGTACGTCATGGCACATCTTGATTTTGCCAAGTTCAATGTGTCCCTAGGTCAACATATTTTGTGGACCCTGGAACAAAATTCAAATGCAAAAATATAGTCTTGACCATATCTCTAGACCTAAACCTAACCTTACCCATGAGTAATGCCTAAAATCAGATTTAATTATAGATGACTGACACTGCTGTGCAAGCACCAAACACTGATTGTAAGCCTAAACTTCACAAAAACTGTAAACTGTTTCTTCAAATCTGATTGGTTAATCACAATGTTGTTCCATGTTGGACTTGGTAAAATCATGTTAGTGGTACGTTATGATGCTATAGTGATGCTTAAAATGTGTTCCAAAGATGAACAAAGCTTTTAGGGGTTTGGAACGACATGGGGGTAAGTGATTAATGACAAAATTTTCACTTTGGGGAGGAGTAACCCTTGATGCTGTCAGTAAATTCGACTAATTGGATTTTTTTTATTTGGCACAAAACAACCAAGCAGTAAAACTCTACAGAGCCATAATGATCATAATTCACTATTAGAACAATGCTGGAATCTTTAGCGGTTTGTGCATTCGATTAACGGTTGCACTAAAGGAGGTGAAAAGTGCAATTTATGTGTTGATTGTTGGCTGGAAATGGGCCTTGTGGACGTAGTCGACCAGCTAATTCACCCAATCAGCAAAACCTAAAATGAATTCCTGCCAGTCAGCAACTGTTTATGACCATATTTTCTGGTTAATATGCAATATGTGCAAAATTAGTTTTTTTTATTTTGCAACATCAGTCAAAAGGAAATGAATGCCCTTACAGCCATGTGTTTCCAAATCTAGTTTTATTTAGTGAAAAAATATTACTTTTATTCATCAAGGGTGCATTAAATGTATTCAAAGTGACAGTAAAGACATTGGTAATGCAAGAATTTATAATAACTTGCATTAATATATCATTAACATTATATTAATGCTTAACAGTTCATTAATTAATTTATATTCGCATAGCTACTGTAGAAATATGAGATAATATGCTTGCTAATGTTTACTTGTACTTATGAAACATTCCATAATAATTAACAGACCATTATTTCATGTAAACTGAAATGCTTACCTTTCAATTCATATGATCATGCACTGTTTAAAAATATTAAAATTATTTTTACAGGTAGTTTCAGTATATATGATCTGTTAAGCATTACATAATGTTTGTTAATAATTTATTAATCAAAGTTATTATAATGTGTTACCAAGCTGTTTATAATGTTACAAACCTTTTCTATTTCAAATAAATGCTGTTCTTTGGAACTTTCCACTTATAGACTATAACTTAAAGTATCCTTTTTTTTTCTTTTTTTATGTTTTTTATGTCACAGCAATAAATTACTTTTTGAAGGAAAACGGTTATTTTAAATTTAAATATTGTAATATATTATTTGGTGTATTTGACCAAACAAAGGCAGTGCTAACAATTTTGAATGGTTTTTTTTTCTCATTTATTTTTCTCACTGTGTGGGTGTTTTGTAGATTGTTATGGCATAGATCTTTATTCACATTTCTTGCCATCTTTTAGACTTTTTCATCATTATGTATATATAAAAGAAGACCGTGACAGGGGTCACATCCAAGACCTTTGGTAGAAACAACTGCACAAATATTCATATCCTAGTTAGTTAATTGACAGAATTAATAAAGAAGCTCTAATTTCAGTCCTTAATATCAAATGACAGGAGACAGAGCAACTCTTTTCAGAAAACCTGACAATTTATTGTCTGTCACATTTCTCCACAGGATCCAAAGCCTGAATTATATCTATTACTCAGAATTTAATGGCTGACATTAGGTGAAGGTAAATTGGAGCCATCAGTCACATAAGACACTCATCGCTGAACTCTAACACTGACAAACTTTGTCCATGTTTCACAGAATTAAAATGACTACATTAAAAGCTCACTGTTTTGTGTGTGTGTGAGATTATTTCTCAATTTTAATCAAGTATTATATTTTTTTGTGCATAAAGATGGAAGATTTGGATCAAAATGTCTCCCTAATAAATATGCATGAGAGCTTTAATAAGTAGAAAGGTTCTTTATTTTTTCAAATTAAACTCCCTCATGAAGTTATTTCAATTAAACCTGATCAATCTTCCTTAGCTGTTATTAAATCATTTTTTCAATGGCCACATGGACAATTAATTAGGTAAATTCATAAGAGATTCAACTCTCCAGATACACACTATAGTATCTAAGTGCATGTCTTTGCTGGAAATACAGGCAAGTATGACTAGAAAGAGAGATTTTTTTTTACTATTTCAAATGTTTGAACGGCACTATTTGTATTTTCCAAATGACCCATGCAATAAATTGTCAGAGACAGTGTACCGGTGCAACGAACAGGAACGGCTGAATATATTTATGTATATGGTAACATCTCTGATGTATTACATTTTACAAGTGAACTGAACCTATTATGATTTATATGCTCTTTTTGAGTAGCGTTTTGCAAAAAATAGTAGTGTCCTACATGACAAATTATGATTGATATTGATAACAACGCATGCTACATAAATACACGCTGTCTGGATTTATGAGGACGTTTTGGATGAGTTTTGCTCATTGTTTCTGTAAATCTGGAATATGAGAGTTCAGTGAGCTGAAAAGATGAAGATATCGTGAGAAAACCCCTGATTATGAAGGTTTGTTGCTGGTGCACAAACATATGGAGCACCATATGGTCAAATAGTGTGTTGGTGCCCATTTAACAATAGAAAATATTGCTAAAAAAACATAACAGCAGTTTTTGTAGTACAACTAAAATACTGCTATTATAAACGAAGCAGTAGTGAATGTTTTCTGCCTGGAGCTTGAAAATGGAAATTCACTGGTCAGATGTGGAAACAATGTGTATAACCACAACGCTTTCACATACAACTGTTGTGACATCCAGCATATTCTATAATCACTGAAGTTGTTGCATAATTGGTCTGCATACTTCAAAAGGTCATATGAATAATGCTTATCCTTAAAAAAATATGTTCTTGTGTGATATAACTGCCAGGCTAAGTTGGTTTTGCGTTAGATAAGGAAATATTTCATGTTTGGAGATTTGCATGTTCCGGATTTCACGCTCTGGATCAGCACTGCATATCTCTGAGTGTGTGAATCAAGCATATATACTGTAATCCTCATAGATACTGTATGTTATGATGGAGAACTCTATGCAGATGCATGCATGTACCCTCTCTTTGCATTAAAATGTATTGCTTTGTTTATCGTACACCTCCACCTGTCCTGGAATGTCATGTCTTGTGTTCCCAGATCCATTCTTCAGGCTTGAAATGCACTGCTGTATTTCAGATTCGTTGTCTCACTGCGATGAATGGAATATGCATTTCAATGCATGTAAAAATAAACCAATAGACAAGACGACCCAGTTGCTGATAGGAAGGTTATTGTGTTTATTCTGCATATTAACAATCTGAAATGGAACGTCGATGCACTTACGGCATTATGGCTGCAGCGCAAAGAGAAATAAAAATGCCATCGGACAGTTTTTTTTATTTCTATTCAGAGATGCAACATTAATAGCGCTATAGATTAGATTTCAATTTGTTTGTTTGGCCTGCATGAATCTATTGGACAGGAGAATGACTAAAAGAATACAATACTTTGCACTGGGATGAAAAATTAATCATGAATATTCCAGGATGCTCTAGTCTAGACCAGGGGTTTTCAAGGTCTTGATGACATGAAAACCAAAATATGATCCTCTAAGATATTTTAGGTGTTTTCCCGGAAAATCTGGTTGACTGCAGACCTACATCTAGAGGACTGACAGGAATGCAAGTTAATTTGTAACACTTTTCTGAGTTAATGTCATTCAAAGTTTTTAAAAATGTAAAACATTATATTTAATAAATATTTGAAGGTAACACATTCACTTTGACAGGCTTATACACTGTGTTAAACATAATGTGATTAATCTGTATGTTTATATGTAATTTAATAAATACATTTAATGTAGTTTTTGGATGTTTTATTTTATTTAACTTTTTAATTTTGCTTCACTTTATTTTGCTTTTTAATTTAATTTAAGTTTATTTAATTTTATTTATTTTTATTTATTTATTTTTTCTTTCTTTTTGTGGACCACAAGTGGATGGTGGGGTGTACACAGAAAATTACATAAGCTAAAAATAAATAAAATAATTTAAATGAAATAAATTGTTGTCAAACGATTAATTAATTCACATTCCAAAATAAAAGTTTTTGTTTACATAATACATGTGCGTGTATTCTGTATATTTATTATGTATATAAAAATACAAACACATATATTTACAGTATGTATATAAAAATATGGTGTGTTTATATTAAAGAGAGAGTAACCCCTAACAGACCTGTGTAAGCTGCCCAGATCTGAGAAAGTCTGACGGCATTGTTGTTGCTGGAACCGGCCTGGTGGCGCACGTGGACCTGGGAGAGCACGGCCCCTAGTCCCGTGTCTGAAGCATCGGTCTGTAACAGGAAGGGGCAGTTGAAGTCAGGGGCGCGGAGGACGGGCTCTGAAGTGAGCGCCCGCTTAATGGCTTGGAAGGCTCCCTCAGCTTCCTCGGTCCAGCGGACCTTCTCCGGTTGCCCATTCCTGGTCAGGTCTGTCAGGGGGGCAGCCATAGAGGAAAAGCTGGGGATAAAACAATGGTAATAACCCGCCAACCCCATGAAGGCTCGTACCTGGGTTTTGTTGGTAGGTTGTGGGACCTCTAGGACGACTTTGACCTTCCCCTCTTGTGGTCGCACCAAACCTCTGCCAACAGTGAAACCAGAGGTACTTGGCTTCAGCCATGGCAAGGTGACATTTGCGGGGGTTGGCGGTGAGTCCAGCCCGGCGAAGTTTGGACAGCACCCTCTCCGGAGCCGCTCCAGGTGGTCCTCCCATGCCTCCGAGTGGATCAGAGAAGCAAGAGCGGCTAGTTGGTTCTGGTTCCCTATCCATTTACGTGGTAAATCTGCTCATGTCGTCGTTGTCCAGGCTGCCTGACCCGGTAGTTTATGGGCCCGATCCTTTCCTCTACGGTGTAGGGCCCTTGCCACTGGGCGAGGAGCTTGCAGGCAGCATTGGGAACCAGGACCATTACTCTATCTCCTGGCTGAAACTCCCGCGGGCCGCCAGTTGTAGTGGCGTTGCTGGGCTTGTTGGGCTCTTACCAGGTGTTCCCGGACCAACAGCATGACCCGGTCGATCTTCTCCCTCATCTCCCATACATGCTCGACGACCGTTCGATAGGCTGCCGGCTGCTGCACCCAGGCTTCTCTGGCCACATCGAGAAGGCCCCTGGGTTGGCGTCCGAATAGCAGCTCGAAGGGGTGAATCCCGTGGAGGCTTGGGGTACCTCCCGGATGCCGAAAAGGACTTGGAAATGAGCTGGTCCCAGTCTTTCTTATCCTCGGATGCCACCCGTCAAAGCATCTGCTTGATCGTCTGAGTGAATCTCTTGACGAGGCCAACGGTCTGGGGGTGGTAGATGAAGGTCTTGATTTGCCTCACTTTCAGCAGCCGGCAGAAGTCAGCCATTAGCCGGGACATGAACGGCGTTCCCTGGTCGGTCAGGATCTCCGACGGTAGGCCCACCCGGCTGGATAGCAGGAAGAGCTCTTTGGCGATGACTTTTGAGGTGGCCTTTCTTAAGGGGACTGCTTCCGGGTACCAGGTGGCGTAGTCCACGATGGCCAGGATGTGGCACAGGCCGGGCTTAAACTCCCAGTCGTAGAAAAACTGGGAGGCAGCGATGAAGGAAAGCCCCAGGCAAGACAGATTCTCCCTCTTCAGCTCCTCATAGTTCCCGATGGCGTTGGGTGGGAGGGAGAAATAAGCCCGTTGTGCTTCACCTGACAGGAGGGGTGCCAAAACTGATGCCCAGGCTTTGGCGGTGGCAATGGCTTCAAACATTTTTAAATAAGATTCCACATCATCATCGGCCATCAGCTTTGGAAGGAGCTTGCTCGCTGCTACCCTCAGGTCAGGTAGCGGGATGGTTCGGGCGGCGGCGAAACGGAGCTCCACGTGATGATCTTGCACTCTCTCTTGACGCTCAGCGAGGCGGCCGAAGCACTGCTGCTAGCGGACGCTAACCTCGGTGAGCTGTCTCAATTCCTCCATCCTATTGAGGGTGGAGCGCACGCCTGTGAGACAGGAAGAGTAAGTGGGGGATCAGGGTAAGATGGCGGAGTAAACAAACAGTGATAGTCTTGCCTGTCGGTGCTCTTACACCAGTTTAAACTGCCCGCATTCTCCACCACTCTGAACTTGGTGAAGAACAACGCGACACAGCAAGACTGTTTGTGAACCCCGGAGGCTGAATTTATTATGTGAATAGGTGAACACACAGTGGAAAAGCCAATGACGGTGGATGGGTGCGGTGAGTGCTCTTGTGTTCCTTCCTCTTCCGAGGTTGCGGTGTCCAGTATGCCAGTGCTCTCAGTGGGTCCTCTGGGCCAATTGGTCACGGTGTTTCTTCTGGGAGGAAAACACAGAGTCATTAAGTAACGCTGCATTGGAGATGAGTCTCACCCGTCTGAAGCTCCAGCTCCTCTTATATATCTGTGCTGCCGTGGCCGATTGGCCCATGGTGACGACTTCCAGGTGCTGGTCGTGAGTTGCCAGGGCAACGCTGATTTTCTATCGTGCTTCCCACCACAATATCTATGTAAATATTTCCAAAATATATGCTTTATGTGAGTGCATCTATATATAAATAATAAATACAAACAGTACACATATATATCATGTAAACAAAAACTATTTTGGATGTGATTAATCACGATTAATCATTTGACAGGACTAAAATAAATTAAAATATTAGGTAAAACTTGTTCTAAACTAGTTCTCAACTGGTGGATTGCAACCCAAAATCATTTGCAAATTTATGTTAGGCTGGTTGAAAAAAATAATGCATGATAAAATGAAATCCAACCCAGGCTACATTAATACAGATTCACTTGTAATGTGGATAAACATGTTTTGCGCAGGCCACAATGTATTTTGTGCACATTTATTGACTGCCAAGAGCATTAAACTATTGAAATTCAATTTTGCACGATAAACAGATTTGGTAAAGTGTTGGATAAAATGTAAAATCTGAGTCCTGAAGCTACACCGCAGCTGAGAACCACGGCTTGAAAATGAACCAGGGTTTGCTTGTTGCTTCAAGGCTTGTAAGAATGAGGGAATGGGAGTAAAACAGAGGAGGATGAGCTGTGGGAGTGAGTATTTGTGAGTCCGGGTGAGTGTGCTGTGGGGGATTAGATGAGGAAAAAGAAAAGCAAAACTGGGTGGGTGTTGTGGAGAAACAGCTAGGGTGGGTTTATTGTGACAGCGGCATGTCAATGATGGTTTTAGTGGAGACAGTCTGAGTTGTGGAGGCAAAATAAAGTGATGCGCTGGCATACCTGGGCAGGGACCATCGGTATGGATGAGAGAGAATGGATGGGAGGGGAAGCATCCTAGTGTCACTTTTATGGAGATGTTTCCCTCCAATGGGGCGGGCGTAGCCTAGCGTGACTGTTTGCACGGTGTGAATTGAAGCTGTTTTGACTTGGCGGCTCAAGTGCAGACCTGGAGTTGTCCGACCAGCTGCCAAACTCCTTGAGTGCAAAGTTTGCTGACACATTGCTCGATTGGACCACAAAACGAAAAGGTATCAAACAGTGCTGAGCCGAGAGACATCACCTTGTCGGGAGTAACGTCAAACAGTATAAAACAGGAAGTTCAGGACAGGGATGTTGGATGTGTATATCTATATATAAGTGTATAAGAGGAGTCTATTTATTCTGATTTATATATTGGTTTTTATACATTGTATATAATCGTTAAGAAGTTTATGTGTGTATAGATGTGTGTATATTTGAAGAGAAATATTGATTTAAATAATTGTATTAATAAGTTGATTATTAGCATGCATATTACTAAAATATTAGCCATTTATTAGTGCTAATTAAGCACATATTAATGCCTTATTCTAGCCAATACGTAAATTTAATTACTACCTTACGAACTATTAATAAGCAGCAAATTAAGAATTTATTGAGGGAAAAGTTGTAGTATTAACAAGTGTTACCTATTCTTAAGTTTTACCAAAAAGGGCTCTAACATTCATGTACAAAATCAACCCCCCAAATTTTTGTAAAGAATCTATTCGAAAATTTATTTGAATATATATTTTATAAATACTGACAGTATCATATTTAATATGCTACAAAACTGCGCAAATGTAATAAATGTAAGAAATGAATGAATAAATAAAACTCTGGGTCTTCAGAATGGTTAAATTTGTAAATATATTATTTGTCTCAAAAAATAAATAAATAAATATATATATATATATATATATATATATATATATGTATGTATGCATGTTTTTTTTTTTTATTTATTGCAGCTCTATATACATATGCCTATATCTTATGTAATGTCCTTCAGATCAAGGGGGTTTAATAATTTGAATAATAATTGAAATTTATATACACACACATACACACACACAAACATACACACACTTATTTATGTAACAGTTTAAATGTTTGAGTTGTTAAGATTTATTTTATTTTATTTTTTGTTCGTTTGTTTGTTTGTTTCATGCTCTCCAAAGGTTAATGTATTTTATAAAAATACAGTAATATTATTGAATATATTTATATCTTTTTTTAATTCAGTATATTATAAAATAACGTTGTCATGGCAAAGTTGAATTTTCGGCAGCTGTTTCTTGAGTTTTTAGCATTACATGTTCTTTCAAAAATCACTTTTGATTCTTGCCGTTCTTTGATTCTCGTGTGTAAATATAGTAAATTTCCTTAAAATTTTTTATTCATTTGTTTAAAAATACAAATGTATCATTAAGCGTCATTATAGTGTGAAATTGAAGATGCTGAGGAGGGATTCTGTGTTATTTTCAAAGTGTCCAGCTCTGCTGTCTAGTTTGCTCATAGGCTGTTTTCTTATCTAAGCTAAGGACTGAAATACCAGGCCTCACCGGCCGCCTCGGAAATAGACCACATGTCAGAGGAACAGCAATTACATGTCAGAAGCCCTCGGCTAAAGATGTATAGCAAAAAAATACAGTGTTAAACAGCATTTTATGTGACCTGCTTTGGAAAAGAGTGTTGACAAAGTAATCATTTTGCCCCTAGTTGGTTTTCTCTTTGTATTCTTCATAGGTTAACATGTGACTCTTTCTAAGATTTGCTCTCGCTGTTTGGATTGTTGCAGTTTGTTTATTTGTTGCATGCGGGTGCTTGGCTGGCTTCCTGCTGCATTAACACAGGGACGGAACTCAGAAGCCGCGTGGGAAGGAGGGCAGTGTGGCTGCCAGACTTCCTGCCCGGAACCAATGCTACGACATGTGCAATATGCAGGGAAATGACTGGGAGTAGGAGGAAGAGAATGAGAGACAGAGAAAAACGGTGCAGATTTCCCCTGACGCTGTCAGCCCACTCCTTTGGGTTTCCATGGTCAGGACGGCTGTTCTGAGATTTTTGGGATGCTTTTCATGTCTCTTGAGCAATGAATTTAATATATTATTTCTTTTAAGGCAACATGAAATAAAAATATACTCTGGTTAAGATATTAATACACATTCTTATTGTGTTTAATTAGTGTATTTTATTCTAAAGACAAACCAAGTTCCTCATCTTAGTCTCTTAGCTTAGGGTTTTATTGATTGATTGGTTGGTTGATTGGTTAGTTTGATTGATTGATTGATTGATTGGTTGGTTGGTTGGCTGGTTGATTGATTGATTAATTGATTGATTGGTTGGTTGGTTGATTGATTGATTAATTGATTGATTGGTTGGTTGGTTGGTTGATTGGTTGATTGGTTGATTGGT
>JAUMHE010000040.1:1627094-1679893 GCA_032359235.1 Enteromius mattozi | reverse complement strand
AAAGGCTTTTCAAAATGGTCAATAATACTACAAAACAAGTACAAAAATAGATTCAAAATATGAATAAAAAATAAAATTGCCTTTTTTATAATATAATTACAGTATATGATTTCTAGAATTGCTTTATTAATTACTATATTGTTTTATTATTCTAAAATGCATTTTTCCAAACTACATGCAATACTTTATAAAATATTGTATCATTAGAAATCTCACCATTTCTGAAGTCATTAGAAATTAATATAGTGTAATGGTAATTTACCAAATTTAATAAATAAATAAATAAATATCTTCACATGTTAACGCATAAATTTTGACAACACCCAAAAAAACAAAACACTTTCTCTCAAATTTTCCGTGGACTCCCTACAAACCCTTTGGTTATACCCCTGGTATAGAGAAAGTGATTTTTATGACATTTCTCATGACAAGCCCAACAAGTGTTATTCAACAATCAGGTTTGTAAATCTCCAAAAAATCTGATAGACATTATAGAACATTACAGAAGTTTGTTTACATCTAATATATTAATCTAAATCAAAATGACAAACCTGTAGTCGACAGGTGGGAGGGTCACAGAGCCATTAACGGCGTTTGATGCTGGTGGAGGAGGTGGAGCCTGATGCGGACGACCCAGTGTGCCAGAACGGTAAGCCATAGGCCCTCCCCGGTATTCCTGGTCCATGCTCATGTGGCTATGAGCTGACAGGGCCGCCATACTGGGAGGAGGCCCTGAGTAAGTGTGCGCATGGCCAGCGTGATTGGCCATGGAGAGATAACCATGATCTGCATGATCTCCGTGAGACCTGCATGAATTATGAAGTTGGTTAGATGAAACCGAGTTTATATTTGTGTATTTAAGTGCCTGTAGGCTGTGCTACCTGTGCTCTGGGGACATGGGGCCCTCCGTGGAGCCGCCTCTGCACACAGTGTGGGAATGTCGATGGTCAGGTCTCAGTTCCTTATCGAAGGCCATCATATTCCATTCCTGTCTGCGGTTTCTCGCTTTACGCACCTTCTTCACCTCTCTCTGCAGTGTGCCATCTACACATCGCCTCTGCTCCTGTCGCAAAGTGACAGAGAGATGTTTAATTATCACATATCACCTCTTCAATGACTGTTATAACTAGGTTCAGCAAAGTGCTGCATAATGGGACACAATCACAGATCGTCAGAACATATTTGTTACCCTGGACCACAAAACCTTGAGTATTATGTCGCTGGGGTATATTTATAACAATAGCCAAAAATACATTTTATGGGTCAAAATGATTGATTTATGTTATATGCCAGAAATCATTAGGACATTAAAGCTGCAGTCTGTAACTTTTGACACCATTTGATTTCTATATTTTACATAATACATTTATTTAGTGTCACTTTTTATCATTTAATGCAAATAAAAGTATTAATTTCTTTAAACGGCATCACACCATCGCTGTGAACAGAGCTATTTTTGACAGGGTAAAAAGGATGTTGTTCTACACTACTATTTAGGGCCCTAAAGAATCCTATCAACCTGTAGAAATTGGGCATCTGATGACCCCTTTAAAAAAATACTTTTGAGCGTTAGTGCAGGTGGCGAAAAACTCAAGAGACAGGGAAAAAGAAAGAAAGAAAGAAAGGTTGTTCAACCTTCTGTCGTCTCTTCTCTTTCCTCTTGTCTTCTGTGTCCTGTAACATCTTCTCCTTCCACAGGTCAAAGAAGTAGGAGGGGTCAGTGTAGAACTTCAGCCCTTCTTTATCATCATCTCTAAAAGAAATGATTGGTTTTTGTTATTTACAGCTACTGTAATTTAATTTTGTCAATTAATACCTCAATAAAACAAAGAGAGTGGTAAATTTGGTTCCAGATGCATTTATATAACTGCTCCTATTCAGAAAGCTGGTTGCTGGATTGCTTTTATGGACCTCTTCAGATGAGAAAAGGTTTTAAAAGCATCTTTATGCATCTTTTCTGACTGGCTGATTTTCCAAAAGTGCTATTAATTGGCCATTAATCATTTATGCAAAATCTCCAACAACTTTGTAAACCTCATTCAGCCGAACATACAGAAAAAAAGATGAGTCAGAGCGCAGCCGCTGTCCCTTGAAATATTCGCTCCACACATTCTGCATTAGATCTGTTTAAGTATTCATGAGTGGCCTATATTCTGTACCTTGAGAACCAGCGCTCACATGAACTACATCTGCCAGCTTTAAGGATTCATCACAGCTCTATATTCCTTAAAGAGACTTCAGAAGAAAATACTTCCATCTATGTTCATGTAAATTGGTCAATTTTTTTATACGTGCTTCTAATACATATTAATATTAAAGCATTATTACCCATTTTATTTCTAGTATATTCTGACCAGTCTAATCTGTCGAGGCAGTAAAAGAATAATGTATGAGATTTAGGTCCGGTCCAAAATCGGACCCAAATGATTGTACACATACCTGTAAGCTGACAGAATATTAAGAGGAGGTGGTTTATCACTCAAATTGTACATCTCCATCACCGGGTTCGGTACGCTGTTCTTGGACACCACCTGCTGGTCCTGTATGGTAGAGCTTTTAAAAGCCTTCCTCATGTTTATGTCCTGAAGAGAGACTGAAGGAGAAAGAGAGAGATTGATTACACCTGCCCTCCAGAGTGTGTAAAATAAACTCCAGTATTGATCTTTTAATTGGAAAAAGAGATGGGAGTGCATGCTTAGGTAAAAAAAAAAAAGATGTGGAGTACATGAAAACTGTGCATTATTTATTTTTTGGAGGGATACAGTGGATTGATCTGGCACTGGAGTTAAGTAACCTCAGAGACGTTACGAAGTAACTGGGACGAATTGAGATGCCGATGGTCGCCGTGTACTGAGAAATGACCCTGAGCCCTTGTTTCCCAGAAACAGACTCACCCTCCTCAACTGTTGAGTCCAGCTGTGTGACCTTGACGGCAAGCCGGTCAATCCGATCCTGCAGAGAGTTCGCCCGCAAATAAAACATGTTTGCCTCATTGAAGAGCTCTCCGAATATGTCTTCAGCATGTTTACCTTTCAAATAAAAGGAGAATATGGTGAAGTGAGGAAAAGAGATGAAGATATAAGAGATTTAATATATATATTTCAATTCAAATTTACTAATACTACTATTAATTTTAACATAACCATTAACTATTATTATATAAGTTAAATAAATTATTAAAATATATAAATTACAAACTTCATTTTTTATATGTAATATATATATAAAAAAAAAAAAAAAAGCCCCCCATTTTTAAAATCTGAGGCTTCACGAACATAAAATACAGAAAAAGCTGAACATTACGGACAGGTAATAAATAGGCTACTTTTACGTTCTGAGCCTGTTGGAGAAAACATGTATGGAAAAAAATAATCGATGTAAAAAGGATGATTTACTGGCAGAAAATTACCAGTACCTTTTCCATTAAGTTTACAGACATTTCCTTCATCCCTAAAACACAACACATCGCAACATCAAATTCAAAATACAGCGTAAAACACCTGTGAAAATTCAAGACACAAAACTCCTTCATATTAATATGGTACATTAGGCCATATTTTTACAGATTTTTCTCAGAGTGTGGTGGAAAGACATTTAAAAAGAAAAACACAAACAATACACTTAATCTTTTCCACCTTAACTGGGGCTATTAATATCTGTGTGTTAAACAAAAGCACACAGGAAAATGTTTACAGGAAGGAAGAGTGTCTGTTCCTTACAAATTCCTGGCCTGTGCACACACAAAAATATATATATACACCACACATCACGCACTTACACTTGATTCCAGCACTACACCCACCAACACATGAAAAGCATGTTTCCAGACATGCACACGCTATTTTAGTCACACGCACACATCGTCTACAGCTCTGCCTTCAAGTCCAATGGGCTGTCATTTATATTTAATCCACACAGCTGCTACCGAAGGCCCTCTCCTTCTACAGGCATCCACTAAACACCACTAGCAGAGGCACAGTAAAGACACTTGAGGGGATTTCAGGGGTCAGCTGGGGAGTTATAGAACAGGTGGACTGAAAACACAACAGAGGACGGATGGATGGGCAAATCAGTAGCTGGATACACAGCGAGAGACTTGCCCATTCAGAGGACATGTTTTCAAGATAATGGTCTTATGTAATGCAGACGTAAGGTCCCGTGAGTCAAGAGGAATTATTATTAAGGAGATTCTCTCTAACATCGTGAGCTGAACACACCACTGGACCACTATAATATAGTTCACACAGAACGGGAAAACAAACCAAACGTCTAAAATAAACAAGAAATGGACGTTTTTAGAGTAGTGTAATGAAGTACAGTATAAAAGCAACAAGACTTTTACATTTTCTGTAGATATTAAAATATTTTTGATGAAATCCGAGAGCTTTCTGACTCTGCATAGACAGCAATGAAAATAAAACATTCCCAGGACATCATTAAATTGGTCCATGTAACATCAGTGGTTCAACAGTAATTTTACGAAGCTACGAGAACACTTTTGTATGTGAAAACAAAAATAGCAACTTTTTTTTAACAAATCTTCCTTCAGTGTCACGATTCATTCAACATAACGGTTGAACTGCTGATGTCACATGGACTATTTTAACAATGTCCTTACTATTTTTTTGGGACTTGAACATTTCAGTTGCATTGCTGCCTATGCAGGGTCCGAAATTTGAGGATTTTTATCAAAAATATCTTAATTTGTGTTCTGAATATGAACGAAGGTCTTACATGTTTGGAACGACACGAGGTTGAGTATTTAATGTCATTTTCATTTTCGGGTGAACTATCCCTTTAACACAGCTAAGTCACCAATAAGTGATCTAGCACAATGTTAGGGACAAAATAACTGAGAAATGTCCCCAAATGTTAGCTAAAAAAAAAAAACTCACTTTTGGGAGAATTTTTTTCGTAAAGACATTAAATAACATATTTATGCTTTTCTAATGTAGACGGTAGGGCTAGTAGGAATTTGTATTTATTAATTTATTTATTCATTTTTATTCAGCATGAATGCTAAAATTAATCAAAAGTGACAGAAAAAATTTACATTACAGACTAACAATGAAAGGATGAAAGAAATTGCAGGGGGAAAAAAAACAAAAAAAACCACAACAACATTAAGCATTAAAACTATTTTTTAACATTGATAATAACAAGAATTGTTTATTGAGCAGCAAATCTGCATATTAGACTGATTTCTGTAGGATCATGTGACACTGAAAGCTAGAGTAATGATGCTTAAAATTCAGATTTATGTCACAGAAATAAGCTATATTTTAAAATATATTGAACTAGAATTTGAAATTGGAATAATATTTCAACTAGGATTAGTGCTTACTAATGCTAATTATCTTCAATCAACAACAATATAAGCTAAAACTAAGTCCTAAATTATCCAGGTAAACACGTGTGTGTTAAAAAAAGAAAGTGACTGTGTAACTTACTGAGACTGCTGAGCTGGCGTATGATGGCAGAGAGTGTGTTGTTCATCACACACTCCAGCTCGCTGCCGATGCCCTCCGGTAGCACCCCGCGGCACAGGTGCCTGGGCTCAATGTTTCTCTTCACCAGCGGCATGACTGCTGCCCCTTATACAGCCACAGCCCACTCTACCTGCCCAGACAAAACACAAACACTGTATTTAAACACACATGTGCACAGACTCCTGCTGAGGCGTGAAGGCAAGGTCCATCTATCATGTTTACTCCGTTTTCAGCTGTATTTGGATGAAGCTCATATTATATAACAGACTCCCACACACTGAGAAAGAGTGAATGTACAAATGAAATTGGGACAGTTGGAGATCAAGAAAAGGGAACTGAGTTACTCGGATTTTGGTTAACCCTCTTACACTTGTCAAAAAAACCCCACACTGACCTCTGACTCTGAAATCACACGCCTAACGTTCAGCACAAATGAAGCTCAATCCATTCCAGCACAAACGGAAACACGGACTGTAACTCCCTTCACAAGCAGCCTTGGATGCAGGATTACAAAGCATTAGGAAAAGAAGATACCGCCAAAGTAATCCTGTTCATCATCCGAGCTGCCCAGCTGTAGATCAAAGGACAACAAGAGATGCAAACTGATCAGTTGCTTGAGGAAACAGATGATATTCACTTCTAATCATTAGTATATTGAATTGAAGGCATGCTTGCATTGCATGTTGATGTGTGGCAATCAGAATTTTATTAACTAATCTATCATAAAACATTATTTTAGTTGATTATACAGTTATATAATTTCTTGTTTACATGTTAATAATGATTTGTTTTTGCAGTTTTTAATGAACATTATTTTCAATTCCATATTTAAGAGTTTAGTGTCAAATTTCTGCAGTTTAAGTTTGGGGTCTCTAAGATTTTATGATTTTTTTTTTTTTTTTAGCAATAATAACATTTATAATGCTACAAGAGATTTCTATTTTAAATAAATTATGTTAATTCGAACTTTCTATTCATCGTACAATCCTGTTCCAGAATCATTAAGCAGCAAAAACTGTTTTCAACATTGATAATAAGTTTTTTTTCTTGAGAACCAAATCAGCATATTAAGAATGATTAACGAATCATGTGACACTGAAGACTGGAGTAATGATGCTGAAAATATGAGCTTCTTTGTTTCCCCATATATTTGATCCATTATTCATTGTTATTATTCATCCATATTTTCTTACATATTGTCTCAGGCATCTATACATCATTAAAAATCTGCAAAAAATATATGAAACCAATAACTGCTACAGAATTGGAAAAAACCAACAACTACTGAATAGGAAATTATTTTAAATTAGTGCTATAAAATGATTAATCGTGAAAATTAACGTTTTTGTTTGCATAATACATGTGTGTTCTGTGTATATTTATTATACATATATATAAAGACACACACATACAGTATATATATTTCTAAAATATATATATAATATACACAGCACACAAACATATCATGTAAACAAAAATGTTTATTTTGGTTGCAATTAATCGTTGGACAGCACTAATTTAAACATTGTCTTTTGTGTAGTTATTTACGTTAAATGCAGTCTGTATGGTGTGACTGTTGTAAAATATTGCTTGCCATGCAAAACAGTCAAACTATATGGTTTATAATTTTACTGAATATTATAATTCCATATTATATTTTATGCACACGTTTTAGGACAGCTTGCTAACTTTATGTCTATGTATGACACACAAAATAAAGTTCCTCATCCTTCCGTCACATAAGTAGCCTAACTAAGCCATGTCATCTGGTTCAACTGGACGCCATGACAGAATGCTCCCATCTGTGAAAGAATAACCCCCACAGTGATTGGCCAGCTGAGAGGCCATCTGCTGTGTGATTGGCTAAGGGGGGTTGAAAGTCAAAGATTAGGGACAAGAACAAAGGGATGGTTGGACAGCATCTCAGAGGTCATCTTATCTGCCCGTTTCCCTGCTTCCTGTTTTCCAGCTCCACACCCAGCTCTCCACTTCCTGTTCCTCTCTGGGTCACATCTCTAACTTCCTGTCATCCCAAACAGCCAGAACAATGATGCAGTAGGGGTGTAAAGCCATTTCATTTGCACACAATCACAACATTTAAATAACTGCTATGTAACCGCTTATTTCCTCTCATATCCTGCTTGTACATGCTAAACATAACTATGAATGCAGCTTGTGACTACTCCCTAAAACCAGGCTCAGATGGAATCCGCTGACTTTTTCTATGATGATTTTGCAGGAAAATCTGCAGAATTTCATCAAATGTTATTAATATGTGGTAAATGGAGCTGTAGGGCAGCTAAAACATTAAATTAGCCAATTACACTACAAAAGAGTTACATAAAACATAGTTTTGCATGTTTATGAATACGCATGTTTATATTTATATGCATAAGTTGCAGCTGAAAGGCAACTAAAAAGACTATTACTTCATCAAAACATTTTTAAAAACCGATTAATCAAAGGAATAAATCGACCATCTAATCGATTTTCAGAATAAATGCTAGTTAAAGCCCTAATACACACATATATATACATACATAAATATATATATGTTTTTATTTCATGTAGACCTGCACATAAACACACTCAGAAACTAATCCAGAGCAACGACTGTTTAACACAAGCATTAAAACTGTAGCTTGTTTCCATTTACCATAGTAACATCATGCAAGTGGCCACAAAGTCCATTGTTCTTACACACCGCCTGCCAAACCTGTTCACTTCCCATTTAAAAGTGAAAACGACAAACAAACTGCCTCCTGCGATTAGACCTGAACTTCACTGCAAATATGCCATCAGGCCTCACACATGCACTTAGACACTGCTGTTGTTGTAGTCTAATGAGGTACATGTCTGTGAGTGTTGTAATGTGTTCATTAAGCGCACAATCTCTCCACGGCATTGTAATTCTGCAGCGCACGGCAGTATGGACACAACCCACACTAATTACATAGTGCATTGAATTAAGACCACGCCGGGAGGGGGCCAGGGACACAGAGCAGACAAAGAGATGGGAATGAGAGTCTGAGTGGCATGAAAAGCAGTTTGGGAGATAGTTAGACGAGAAAGTGAAGAGTTTCGGGTGGGAAAAACAGAAAACGTACTGAAGCGATCCAGAAAGAAGAGTGAATGAGGGGGAAAAAGTATGAGAGAGAGTGAGAGAGAGAGGATGGGGGAGGGCGAGTGGCAGGGGACCTCAGGGAAGCAACTCTGAAAGGTTCCCGGGACAATAGTCCTCCGTTCACAAGGCAACAGAGGAGCTCTCCCATGCATGTTGGTGTTCCCTCCCCCAACCCGTTACTCCCACCAACCCCACCCCTCTCTCTTCTTCAAATAAAAGAAGCACTCCTGCCTCTCTTTCCTTTTCAGCAGGCCCTCTTTTTCCATACGTCTGTGCCTACTGCAAAAACCACACACATTAATAGCACTTCAGACAGACAAAATGCAACCTACCATCTTCAAATAAAGCAAAAGAGAGTGTATAACCAGAAGCAGACGCCCCGGAATAACATGTAAACACACAAATAATTAGTGTGCATCACAGCTGCTTACAGCCCCATCAGTGCTGCTGACAGGCTTTGAAGTCCATCAGACCCATCCCGTGACCACAGGAGGCCACATCCTGTCCAAACTAACGAGGGAGAAACGCATTCACTCTCTAAACGCTGCTTGAAACCCAGAAAAGACTGGATGGCAATGCATTAGCTATTCATAACTGAAGTAAAGCGCATCTCTGCGCGTAAGACTACATTAATATTTCAGTACGGATCACGTCACACATGAATGTCACGAGCCAGTTGCTCTGAGATTTCTGAGCGAGGACTTGTCTTAAAAACACTATGTGTGTATTATTTATAACACTTTCGGGTTGAATTCTTTAAGTTTTTAGGGTTTGTTCATTACTAAACACTTAAAATGTAAAGTTGCGGAATTCTGATACGTGTTATATTCTTTGATTAGAGTTTACTGAAAGAGCACTTTTGTGATTATGTTGATCTGATAAATAAAACTTTTTTGATTTATTATTCTTAGGAGGATATATTCTGTTATAAGGCACGCAACGCATGCTTGTTATTGTGCACAATCGCAACGTTATGGTTAATATAATAAAATTAACAACAAAAAAATAAAACAATAACAATTATATAATCAACATAATCTCGCCATTAATTAAAAATTTTAAAAACAAGAATCTAAATAAACTCCCCACTAAAGAAACCCAAACCTCACCTTCCATTTATTACGTAAAGCGCGATAAACAGTAAATATAACAAGTGCAATATGACAAAACAACTACATTAGCGAAAATAAGTAACTGTTTGGTGCTTACCAAAAGTGAATTTTGCTGAAAATTATATTCGCTCACATGTCCAGGCTTTCAGCGGTCCGGATTGCCATCCTGTGTCTCCATCGGTCCATCTGACCATTCCAAACAATCCGCTTGGGGCGGGGCATATTGGGTTGTTCGCACCAATCAGCATTTCAGAATAGGAATTTAACGCGCCGCCATTTGTCACACTCAGCCTATCAGATGAGAGGCTGAGGATGATTGACAACGATTTCCCGGTCATTAAACGATACGGGCGGCTGTGTGAGGGCGGGCTCTATCTGGTGGGCTTTAAACACACCACATCGAAAATACTTCATAAAACTAAGGCTACTTATATAAGCAAAAATATAATTGACGCACCCTAAAAAAGCATTTTATCAAATGTTTGATAATTAGAAGTTTCTGTGAATATGATGTAATATAGAGTGAGGGAAGGCAAATGGTCCACTAACCGTGGATGGTGGGGGAAGTGTTTATTGAAAATGTTGATTGATGGTTAACAAAACTGGGACATGTCTGAACGTATTTTAAAGCTCTGGTTCATGTGGCTTGGAGGAATAAACACTACAATAAATTCAAAACGTATTAAATAATAATTTTAAACACAGTACAAAATTTTAAGATGTCATTCAGCACGAGCAAGAAATAAATGTGACTTAAAATGTTAATTTAGTTAATAAAATAATTCAACAATTACTACTGTAATTAAACATCAATTCAATTCATTGGCAAATAGGAAGGCAAAAAAAAAAAAAAAAAAAGAGAGAGAGATTCTGTCAGACAATAAAATTAAAATATGGACAACTGCACACAAATTCTTACACTGCTTAGGTTGAAGGACCTTTATCTGTGGGCAAATCCCCAGGTCTGTACTGTGAAAGGACAGTGACAGTTTGTTACTCTAATGTAAAAAGGGGGCATTCATTATAATGGTATGCATCATACCTCAGTGGATCTACCAGCATTGTCCACTTTTGTCACAGCAGATGTGGTCTCTTCATCATCATCTTCATCCTTCAGTGGAAATATACATTATCTGGCAAAATATCTAAAAGCAACTAAAGGTACCTGACAACAAATCACTTACAGCTGTGACAGACTGTGTTCTTTCTGTAGGGTCCAATAATACAATCCCTCTATCAGTATCTATAAGAAAATACAACCCCGTAAAATTCTCAATGTTATCAAAGAGCAACCAATAATGCAGGAAAAAAACATGTCAAAGTAATACAACTAAGATCACAGTAGCCTATACATCATATGCAGTTAAATAAAGTAAGCCTGCATAAAAACGTTAAGCATGTTCAAAAAGCCTTTAAGTGACAGAAATAATCATTTATTAAGTCATAAAATCAAAACAATTATAGTGGTAAACTTACATTTCACCATGTTACTTGTGGTGCATGGAATGCCAGCAACCACTGGTCGCCCTTTATTAAGGTACAGAGCCAGCTCCTCAGATGGGGTGAGGGGAGGGGGAGGTGGTGGTGGTGGTGGTGGGCCCCCGCCAGTTAGACGGGCTTCAGCCTTCTTTCTATTAGCTACATGACAGAAAGAATTTACTAAATCGTGTTTAATAAATAGTTCCGTAATCGTGTCATCAAATATTACCTTTTTGCAGAATGTTTTTGTGTTTCATTTTGACTTGGCTCAAAGTTCTTCTGGCTCCAGAAGGGTTACACCTTATTAAATAAGAAACCATATATTCCTAGTCAATATACAATGTTATTTTAACCTAAAGAAATGAATGGCAGAAAAAGTAAATGCTTTCATAGTGATTAAACAGTCGAAAGGATGCAGAAGGGGTGTTTAATTATTTTTCATTATAATAAAAGGGGAGGCGAGATCAAATTTGCAATTTAATACACTCACACATTTACTCTGTCCGTTATTTTTGCAGCCATGCTTTTTTCATTATTATTGGCTTGAATTCTTCGTATGCGTGCATTAAAACCTTCAACTCCGCCTCTGGCATTAACTCTGGGTAACCAGTAGGAGGTTGATTAAACGTACTCTTCTCAGGTGTTTTGGAACCGACAGACTCATGGTATGCGGGTTTGGGGTAAATCAACCCAGAGGTTATGATTTACCAAATGGTAAGTTAACCAAGCTTTCTGGAATACCCCCCTGGAAATGCATGCGAGAACTCGCACAAAAATAAGAGCTTTTCCATTTTTTCTTTTTTTGTCTTTTTTTTTTTTTTTTTAAACGCTTCCACTTTTATTGTCAGGATATTTGTTTCATGTAAAATATTTCATTACAATACAGTACAATGCATGTTCGATCTGCTGTCCACACAACATTTGTCATGAAGTTCTAAGGCCGATCTTTCACACTTAACAGCCAGTCTGACAGCAAAATGGAAGTTGCTGACCTCTCCTAACGTAAAACCAAAACATTAAATTATTAACTACTAAAATCAAGTTTGTTGTATTTTTTATACCGCCTTCTACCAGTATGATCCAGCAGGGGGCACTAGAGGTTCTCATTATGCTTCAGTCAGCAGCTCCAGCACAGAGAATTCGGTCCCCAGCAATGGGCTAAAAGAGTGAGTGCTTCAGTATTTGTATGCGTGTGTGTGTGTGTATAAGGGCAGACGGAGAGACAGACAGACTGACATACGTCATTCTGTCTTTGCTGGCAGTCACATAGCAGCTTTAAGTCTTGGAGAGGCCAACGGATTTCAAAAGTGAGGGCAAGAAGGACTGGGGCTAAAGAGATTGGATGGTACGGTGGATCTCCACCTCACTCCAAACCAGTCTCACTACATAGTGCAGCTGTTCAGTACCACATATTGAGAATGTTTGTTGCTTTTTTTGTGTGTTTTTCTTTGAAGTATCACAGACTTGCAACGAAGACTTGAACTATCACCAATGGAACAAATATCTGTTTTTCATCAGCTTTTTTCATTTGTTTTCACTTAGAGTCTATTATTAATTTCTTTTTTTTCTCCTTTTGCCAGCGGAGGATAATGTTGGCTGTATGATACGGTGATGTGTTGTTAGGTTACAGTTACTGTTCCTGCGGTGGAAATGCTGCACAGCAAAGCGCCCAGTGAGTGGGGTGGTTCGGCTCAGGTCCACACCCGCCTCCCTAAGTACATTCTCCCTATTGGGCACTGTGAGAGGGGGGCGTGGCCTGACTCAGTAGCGGTGGGTCTGGTGTGAGTACTGTGGAGGCTGCTGGGAGGTAGAGGAGTATCCCATGCTGCTTTGGGGCAATGATGTGCTTGGTCCTGGGTTCTGGTAGGCAGCATGTGGATTGGAGCGCTGGAACACAAAAGAGCGTTCATTAAGGTTTTCTGCATGCTTGAGAAGCAACACGTGACTATCTCTACAGAAAAGAACAATGCATTGGATCTGACCGACCAACTGTTTTAAGATCGTTAAGTAGCACTTTGCCGCTCATGCATGCAAAAATGAATGCATGTAAATGAAATCTCATTGAAAGAAAGCATGCAAGAAGATGGACTGAGAGGCTTTCGCAACAAGAGGACCAAAATGAAGCACAGTCCACTTTGAAGGCCAGAGACAATCTGAATACAAATGTACAAACTGAATCAATCTAGATGTAAATATGTGCTTAAATTTAGTTTTTGTTTACATTATATATGCATGTATACTGTGTATATTTATTATGTTTATATAAATACACACACATACAGAATATATTTTAAAATTATAGACGTTTATGCACTTATATATATATATATATATATATATATATATATATATATATATGCATGTGTGTGTGTGTATGTATGTATATGTATGTATAATAACATATATTTATTTTCACACACAAACACACACACACAAGCAGCATCATATATATATATATATTTCACTCATTTGACAGCACTTACATAGAGTACATAACACATACATACATATAAAGGTTTATGTTTACATGTGTTACCTGGTAATCTGAGGTCATGATCAGGCCACTTGAGGTAGTAGTGGGCGGAACCACTCTCACCTTCTTCAGAGGCGGGCCTTGTGCGTGGCTGTTGTCAGGGTTACCTGTGTGCCCCGCCCCATTGGTGTGGTTGTTTCCCTGCTGCTGCTGCTGCTGGTTTTTCTGCAGTTGTAGAGAAAAAAATAAAACAGCAATTTATAAAAATGATCAATATCACAGTTCTAACTACATAATATGCTGACCAAATAAATCAAAGAATTTCTTAACCAATTACGCTGAGAAAAGCCTCTAAATGGGTCAGGGGCATGATTTTGTTTCTTAAATAATTGTAAAAAATAAAATAATAAATGGTCAGACATATATTCACACACATAGAAATACTCAAAAAAGCAAAAGAAACACACATTTCTTACTTTATCTGCCTTATCTTCTGGCTCCTCTTCCGTCAGGAACTCTCGTTTAGGATAAGGAATCTGGCAGCCAGCGAAGACACTAAAGAAAACACAGCTTTTTAAAAATATTTCTTAAATAACATGTTATGTAAGTGTAGCTCTGCAGTTGACCTAATTATAATAGTAAATGGAGAAGACTGATTTTACAATTAAAATCACTTACTCAGATGTGGGTAAAGGCTCCTCCAGGAAGTATGGGTCTTGCATGGCCTGCTCAGATGTGATTCGGCGGATTGGGTCCATAGTAAGCAGCTTTTGTAGCTGAGAGGAAGTTCATAAGTTAACAGCAGAATTTATGAGAACGAATATATCAGATTTCCAATTCTATTTACCCACTTACCAAGTGGAATGCTTTGCTGTCAGGTTTGACTTTATGTTTCTCCATATACTTTATAAGGCTGCAATTAGTGTACCTACAGCAAGAGGGACAAACACCATAAGAATAAAAACACTAGTCAAAGAAATGCCTTATTAGTATGACGTCTTTACAGTCAAAAATGAAATCAAACTAACGTATTCCTCCTAAAGTCTTTCATCAACGTAGAGTGTTCCGGCATCTTCTTAATGTCCTCCCAGTCTTTATCTGAGAAGAAAATTAGATTTCAAAGATTATCAGGAGGACAACTGACTGAAGCATTGTGAAATATTAACTTCAGCTGAACTGTAACTGCAAATATAAATATTTAAGCAATTATTGTTTATATATATATATATATATATATATATATATATATATATATACACACACACACACACACACATATACATACATATATACACACACACATAATACACAAAACACATACATATACAAATAAAAACGTGTATTCTGGGTATGTATTTTTGCCATTAATTGTAATTAATTGTTTGACAGCACTACAAAAAAAAAAAAAAAAAAGTAAAGATGTTTCACTTCTACAACTTGTAACGAAAGTCTCATAGTCTCAAAGTTTTCACTGAATCGCCTGGATTTAAATGTCAAGTGGAGGATGAATACCTGCAGGAAAGCCCATGACATTAAAGATCCGGTCCAGCTGATCGTGATGGTAGGGATTACTGGTCTTAATGTCTTCCTGTCGACAGTGGAAGATAGGCTCTGAGGTCAAAAGCTCAGCAAAGATACAGCCAATCGCCCAGATATCTGTGAAGAAAAGAGAAAGTCACTAAATCTAACACACATTTTTAAATGTGTTTTTGCACACACACTCACAAACAAACAAACACCTCACCGATGGCTTTGGTGTAATGCCTGGCTCCCAGCAGCAGCTCTGGTGCTCTGTACCAGAACGTAACAACTACAGGATCCAGATCTGCTAAAGGCTTCAGTGGTGAGTTGAAGAGCCGTGCAAAACCCATATCAGCTGCACATAAGGGACAGGATTTTAAAAAGGGTTATGACTGTGGAACAAGAGATTCAGATGCACACATAACTTCTGTTTGTCACAAGAGAAAGGAAACAGAGCTGATGTCATACCTATCTTCACACGTCCTCGTTCAGGACCTTCTCCCATTACCAATATGTTGGCAGGTTTCTGTGGTGAAAGAGTCAAAATTCAGAGTTGCATCACTTCCTCGCTCATTTGAGTGTGATAACTGATGCTGTAACTTTTTTGCAACTTTTGTGAACAGGATGTATTTAAATAAAATAAACAAATAAATACATATATTAAATAATGCTTGGTTCCATTAGCACTAACCCTTTGTAAAAATTCCTTTATATTTATTTAGAATTCTTCATTCATGCATTATTTATTTGGAAATTAATTGGGTAACACTTTATTTTAAGGCTACACCCATTAGTTGCATATTAGCATGCACATTACTAGAATATTAGCCATTTATTAGTAGTAATTAAGCACATCTACATGACCATATTGTACATCATTAATCCTACCAATACCTAAACTTAATTACCTTACTAACTATTAATAAGAAGCAAATTCAGAAAATATTGAGGGAAGTGTCATAGTTAATATAGTTAACAAGTGCTACCTATTCTAAAGTGTTACCGTATTATTTATAAATAAATATCTTTTAAATATTCTGAATTAAGGCCAATTTAAACCAGGAAAAATAATTATAAAGATAAAAATAAAGATATAGTTGTAAAAATCGTTCTCAATATTAACTAATAGATTTAATTAAGATTAATTTTTTAAGATTAAGATTTTTTTTTTTACCTTAAGGTAAAGTAATTTTAAGGTTTAGTCATTTTGTTGTGCTTATAATTAATATTTATTTAGCTTTTAAAACATTCCTATTTAGTGTCATTTTATTTAATGATTTTAATGCATCAACTCATTTTATTTATTAATAATTAAATTACATTATATTAATAATTAAATTCAATAATTTTATTTAAGAAAAAAATGAATAGTTTCGCATTTAGTAAACACAGTTTGGCAAATAAGTTACATTTAATTTTCCCCCAAATATTCAATTCTCAAAATAAATAAATAACATTAAATTAAAATAAATACATTAAAAAATAGACAAGACCAGAATAGTTAAATTCTGTGGCAAGAAAATAATTTACAATTTTATTATAAATGCTGCCACCTACTGGAAATTGTCATGGGACTTCTAATTATCAGTCAACTCACAGAACATTCTACTCAGGAAATTTTTTCAAATCAAGATGATCACAAAAGAAGATAAACAAGTCAAATTATCTACATCTTGATAGATATTTGACTGTTAAATGTAAGACATACTGAACCTCACCAGGTCTCTGTGCAGGACCCAGTTGGCGTGCAAATAGTGGATGCCGTCCAGGATCTGGTAGAGCAAAGACTTTACCATTCCACGCGGCAGCTGAAGAGGCTTCTTATTGGCCTTGGAGGCTCTGTGGAACTTGATGATGTGCTACAAAGAAACACAGACCCTCAGCAAGATATGTACTGTATACAAACATTTCTCAGTGCGTGCATGAGCGTTTGATTGTATGTTACCCAGAGGTCATGTTCAGCGTAGTCAAAGAGAAGCCACACTTTGCGGTCTGCATGTGACAGGAAAACCTTCTGCAGTGAGATCACATTGGGGTGCTTCAGTTCACGAAGCAGCTGCAGGGAGCAAACAAGAACGAACACACACAGGCGCACATGCTGAGACAGACATCTACAGAGTACCCAAAGTACACAAAATCACTTCAGCCTGAAGAATGCTTTTACAAAGATAGTTCAGCCAAAAATAAAAAATTCTGTCATTGTTTATTCACCCTCATCCTGTTCCAAACCTTTATGACTAAGGAAGACAAAAGCAGAAAGTTTGAAAAATGTGCTGGTTGTTCTTTTCCACACAATTAAAATAAATTAGACTAGACTACCGGATTAGTTGAACACAAATCAATGGCTGCACCCAAAATCACTTCTTTTGAATAAATAATTACCAAGTAAACATTCAAATGTACGTTTCATACAGTATAAATCAGAGCCGTTGAGAATCAGAGTTGCGACACTCCCACAGGTTTCCATAGGAACTGAGGAAGGCAGAAGTAAAGCATGTCATGGAGCGGCCAATAGTTCCAAACAACCAATAGTTCCCGCATTGAAGTCCATTCATTTCAGTCTCAAGGAAACTCACCAGAAAATTACAGTAGTTTTTGGAATTTTAACACATTAGTTTACCTCTCGGAAATCTGGCCAATAGTTGTATTTTATGAAATGCATTAAAGTTAATTTTTATTTTTATATAATAGACAGTTATGCTATATATGGAGTTAGATAGTGTGAGAAACACCTTAAGAGTGATCATAACCAGATGCTAGTTATCGTATCTTTAAGTTTTTAGTCTTTCTGCAATCTGCAAAGTTGAATGAGTTTCAGCAAAGACTGCCCATTAAAGGAATACAAGAAAGTGTTTCCCTGAATGCTGAATGCAGTTGGTGTCCTTATGTTTTTTTTTTAAAAAGTTATTTAAAATTTTTTTGGAAGGTTAAAATCCGTATTTGCTGGCCTTTTTTATCATTCATGTATACATGAACGTTATAAAATAATACTGAGATGTGAGTATAATTACACTTTTTAAAATTCAACATTTTAAAAAGAGCAAAACATAAATAAATAAATAAATAAGCTATTATGATATGTTAAACTCACAGCAACGACAGCAGAGCTAAATATATGTAGGTTATATTTATTAAACAGCCATATCAGCATGTAGTGGTATTACATAGGAAAAAAAATTTCTGGCCAAACGCCTCTAGTTTGCCTCTTTGCACTAGAATTAAAAAAAAAAAAAATCTATTTTAACCTTAAATACTACGCTAATTGTAATATAAATAATAAGCATATAAAATATATATATATATTAATCTCTCATAACTCCCCAGAATAAAATGTAATGGTAAAACATAGTCAACGTAGTTATCAATAAACAATCAATGCACATGATGTGTTAATAATGACTAGAAATTGCTGCAAATATAGTGAGACTGCTGTCTATCCTACTTCAACCTATTCAAACATACTGACAGCGCAGAGTTGTTTGGAACTATTGAGAGCTCCACAAACCTCGTGAACGCACAGTGTCAAGATCAAAGCGTGTCACAACTTTGATTCTCAACGGCTCTGGCATAAATACAGTCCGGACGCACTACATTCGACATGCTATCATTAGCTATCTGTCTATCACTCTGTTTTTATGCACATTTTGAATTAACACATCAGAAACGAGTGATGGAAATGGCAAATTTAGAAAAATAATTCCTTAAATCGACAAAAAAAAAAAAAGGTTGTTTTTAACTTGTGCGAAAAATGGTTAATGCAAACAATGGGAGATGGCATAAATTCCTCCACGTGCATCAAAAAAAGTGCATCATATGACTTAGCGCCATGGGATGGCATAACCTGACTAACCAGTGGACCAATCTTGTTGCACTCAAAAAAAAGATTCTCCAACACTGTTCAGTTTATTTACAAAAAATATCTTTATTTAACACCATTATGTTTGGTTCCCTATTTAAACAACTGCATTGTGTTAAACTAACTTGAAACAGTTCTGTTTTAACTCAATATTTTAATTTTGAAAGAACATAAGTGATTTTACTTGTGTAACTAGGAAGTGGATTTCCCCTTCCCATCATGCTTAGCTACGGAGCCCCTTAAGGGACGTGGTGGAGGAAAAAATTGGGGTGGGTAAAAAAAAAAAAAAAAAAAAAAAAAAAAAAATCAAGGTGGAAAGATTTTTTTTTTTTTTCAAATCTTTTGCGTTCTCTGGCAAAAGTATTTGCGTTCTCTGGCGTAACCAGTTGAGTTTCCAGTGGTTCAGACAGCTCTGTACATTCATAATGTAGCAATTCATAGAGTTTTACTTTGAATTTGAACTGAAGTATAAAGAAATACGGTCAGTGCTTAGTTCAAGGCACACATATTACGTGAAAAAGGATTAGGTGTGTTCGACTTGAAGCGGGGCTGCAGCGACCGATCTGTGTATGACATCAAAGGGAGAGCGATCATATGGAAGCATCAGTTGTTCTCTCGCGAGGCATCTGCATAGTGCTTCGCGCTTTTGTTGGCATCTGTACAGACAATAGATGTATACGACTTGAAGCGGCGCTGCAACCACCGGTCGGTGTATAACATCAAAGTGCCGCGAGAGCGTTTGAGAGCTGATGCTTCCATATGCGCGTTATGATCGCTCTCGCTTTCGGTCTCTGCAGCGCCACGTCTAGTGATGTAGAAGTACTCCATTATGCAGCTGTCTAATCTTCTGGAAGCGTAAAGTAAACAGAAAGTGTTTATCTAAGCTCAACTGGTTATGGCAGAGAACGCAAATCATTTTGCGAGAGAACGCAAAAGTTTTGAAAAAAATCTTTCCACCTTGATTTTTTTTTTTTTTACCCACCCCGATTTTTTTCCTCCACCATGTCCCTTAAGGGGCTCCGTACTTTGTACAGGGCTGGATAAGGATAGTAAATTTTGAAATAAAACGTTATTTTAGGCATTTTTTTGAGATGATAAAATTGGGAGACTCGTGAATGTTTAATGCTCTTTTATGTTTGTATTTAAAAGACCTTCTGCTATGTTACTGCTTTTGGGGGTTACCATTGTGGTAAAGTGTAGAGCATGTGCTTGGGGACCTGCTAACATGAACAAAGTGGTTTTAATAATAAAAATACTTTGAGCATGCCAAGGATGTATCAAAACCATCTTATGTTATGCATAACAAGTTGGCTAAAGCCTAAAGTTAAGTAAATCAAACGTATCATTTTTTTTTTTCAGTGTAGAAGGATGTTTTCCTATTAATTTATTTACTGGTTAAATATTTTAGTTTGAGTTCAACAAGCATAAAATGTATCAATTTCATTAAAACTATATTTGATACAATTGAGTTGACCTAACTCAATTAAATTTTGTCGCATTAATTTGCTTTTTTATGAGTTGGGGCTACACATATTTATTGGATAGAAATCCTGCCCTCAATTTAATTGAGTTAATCCAATGAATAATTTTTTGAGTGCAGCATCTGAAATGTTATGATTATTCTTAAATGTCCTACCAAAGTATATCATCAAAGATTTTCTTAATAATTGCGGCACGCATTACACAACTGTATTCCCAAACAACAGGCATCCACCTCCAAGAGGAATGACCACATTTATTGTGTTTTGGCACAAGCAATAGGAAAATTATTATATTCAATGGTTTCTCCTACTTTTCTTAGTAATATTTATTACCAGTTGATCAGAAAGTGACGATTTTGCTTTCTCTGATGCGCTGGATGCTTATTTGCTTTCCAGTTTTGCACAAAACTTGAACTCGCAATTTTGGATGGAAACTCGGTCATGTTATTTCCCCGTGACATTTCACTGCCATTCACAAATTCTCTCCTGTGGCCTGAATGAATTGAATGCACACTTCAGAACCTCACTGGAAATAGATGATCATTTGGGAACTTTTTGTCTACTGTTTTGTGAATACTGCAAATTTGGACATACTGCTTTTGGCAACCATTCAGCTGTTTTGCGAACAGGATCCCCTGATTCATTGACTTAAAAGCATATGTTTTACTACTTTTAGCAAGTTAAAGGAATAGCTCACCCAAAAATGAAAATTTTGTCATCATTTACTTACCCTTGAGTAGTTCCAAACCTGTATGAGTTTGTTTGTTCTGCCGAACACAAAGGAAGTTATTTTGAAGAAAGTTTGTAACCCGGCTGTTTTGGGTCACCATTGACTTCCATAAAGAGGGAAAAAAATACTATGGAAGTCAATGGTGACCCAAACATTAGGTCAATGGTTTTAAAATATCTTCCTTTGTGTTCGGCAGAACAAAAAATAAAATAAAATAAATAAATATCATACAGATTTGAGGGCGAGTAAATGATGACAATTTTCATTTTTGGGTGAACTATTGCTTTAAGGAAACCTTACATTTCAAAAAGTTGTGCGAGAAAGTAGAACAAAAGACATTATAATGGAATTATATGGAAGTCAAAAGAATAAGATGGGGGTAATAAAAAAAAGCCATTTAATATTTTTAAGTAAACTATCCCCTTACTGCACATTTCTTGAGAATATAAGTAAACAATTTTCTTAAAAATGTATAGAGCTAATTACAGATTTAACAGTGTAAAGTAACCACATGCTGGAAATATATTTCCAGGAACTTGTTTAACCAATATGGCATGTGCCAGAGATACTTCAAGAAGATCCTCTTGACAAAAACACATTTAAAGCTTGATGTACTTACTGCTATCTCTCTGCAGGCGGACATAGAGATCCCTGTGCCTTCAATCTGCTTCAGAGCATAGTCTTTATCATCCTTCCTGCAAATAGACATATCAGCAACCGCAATTACTCTTCAGTACATTACATTTTCCTAAATCTATACCATACATATCGCACTAAACCCCTTATAGGAGAGAAAGAATCCACTGGTAAAGGCCAAGCAGAAATTTTAGCAGATAATTTTGACTCTTTTATTACCAGCACACCTTTGAAAACTCATAAGTCTGCTTACGACTAATGTGAGGCAAGAGGGTAATGCTGAAATGAAGTCCCGCAAAAAACATCAGCCTATAAAATCCCACAACGCCCTGTCCAGTTTCTGGAGAACAAATTAGCAGTAAACTGCTCATAAACAATCAGCTTCTATGGTGAACAAAAACATCTTTAAACACTTAGGACCTTCAAGTGAGACTTTGGCCGCCAGGCAGTCTGGACTTTAATAACCCAGCTTTGGGTCTGTCTGTTGGGTCTCACTTAAAGCCCCACACTTCAGAACCAACTAACAGTAACACCTCAGCAGATCCATTCTTACCCCACCAAGATAGTTTGCAATTGGTGTGAAAAAAAGTCACTGCGCCAAAACGAAATAATCATTAATAAACACAATTACCAAAACAAGTGTCTTATGCACTTAATACAGAATTGCAAACGCACATTGGGAAGAATGCTATTTCAGCTGCCTCGATATGACCACAATTGTCCTACAGACATGAGGGTTACTTTCTGTCAAGCTTTCCAAGCAAAAACTACCAATAAAGGTCTTAAAACTACCATTTTAGGTCTTTTGTTTATTCTCCCAAGTTGCAGCTCTAATTTCTAATCAATAAATGCAAATCTTTTAAATTATAGTCGTTTAATTTCTTTCCAAGAGTAGGCAATTAAAACCTATATTAAATTTGAAGTTTTAACTGACACAGCTGCTGAAATAAGAAAGTTACAGCCCTATTCAATTAGTTTTCTTCTTTTAATGGTTTAGTTATAATAGTACATTTTAATAATCAAAAAGGATGTCTAATGAATTAAACTCATAAAACTGTAAAAATGCATTATTTTTTTTTACCATAATAGGTCCATATGAAATGTTTAATTTTTCAGAAATTCTTTGTTGACGGTTTTAATTTTTGTGGAATTATGATTTAATACAAATGATCCAAATGCATAAAACTTCTATTTTAACTTGATCTTTTAAAATGTATTCAACTTCAGTTTGAACAGTTCCTTTAACTGTTTTTTTAGCAAACATGCTGCATGTTTAAAAATGCGTTATTGAGTGATGTTCCTTAAATTATGGTGTTTTAGTGAAATATAATTGTTGTTGTTACTTTAAGCACATTCTAATGTTAAACCGCATAACAGTTTTTTGTTGTTTAATATTCACAGACACTAGTCCATATTGTAATAGTTTACTTCAAGTGAAATGTCCTTTAGATTTCTTCATCCATTTTTTGCCAAATCCTGTGACATTCTATGTAATACAGCAACATGTTTTTATAATTGAATTATGTGATTCCATCTGTGCCCATATAATTCAATACCATTGAATAAGGGCCATCATGTGTTTGGCACAGTCTATTTGAAAGCCTGATAAATGGGTTTAAATTTCAGAAAATGTATCAAATAAAACTGATACAATTTATCTAATTCTAGAAGGTTACATACTGTTATTCTCAGCTTGTCATACTGCTCTCAGCGCTTTGATCACTGTGTTTAAAGAGAAACATTTGTCCTTCTTTGGATAAAGAGCACAGACAAATCCCTGTGTTTTCATTCCAATGTGAAAAAGATTTGGAGAATATATTCCTATCAGCAAGTTACCAGAAACATCGAGAGAATCTCGATTCCCTTTTCCACCAGACAGACTTCTAATAAAACAGACCTTCTAATTCCCCTTTACATCGGAATTTCAATGATATAATCAACATCCATTCACTTCTGCAAACATCAATATATGCAAACCATTACAACATATCAACATTAGCCTTTTTCACCACAACAAACACATTTTACAGAATCAGAGTTATATACACTTTCCAAACTCGATGTTATAACAAACTTGCCATAATCCTCAACATCTGCTGACATAAACGGTTAAGTGAAACCAAATTTACTGATGCAACCAGTTCAGCTGCAGAGATGCTTCAAAAGAGCAGCAGAAGAGAAAGAGAAACCAGAAAAAGGAAAAGAAACTTGAAAAAGGCTAAAAAGATCCTCCTTTAAACCTGTGCAGGGAACCACAGCCTCAATGCAAACATCTCAAAAGTGATGTCAATCACACAAGCGAAGGATTCAGGTGTTGACATGAAATTGGGAGACTAATGAGATCTTTACACAGCTGAGGTGACACACGCATTTGCACGGGGGCAAGGCTATAGAACGTAAAGAAAGAAATTTAACTGGTTTAAATATGAAATTATATGTAAGCTTACATTTGTTAACATTAGCATGAACTCACAACTCTATGCCATTTCTTAATCTTGCTAACAATTAAAGCATTAACAAAGATTAATCAATTCTGTAACAAATATATCACTCACTGTTATTTAATGCATTAACAAGGAGACCTTATTGTAAAGGGTTACCAAATTATAAACACAGAAACATAAGTCTAAATAAAATATAAAACTATTAAACAGCATTCTCTGCTATGACAAAGGCAACATAAAAGGCTGCTTTTTATTAACAGCAAAAATGTAAAACGGCCTCCTTTTACACTATAGACGCTGATTTTATGAAACGTCGTGTAGTTTGGAGCAGCCCTTTAGTCAGCTGTTTAAAGATGCCATTAAGAAAGTGTGTAAATATAGTTTACGTGACGACGAAGAAAAACATCACATGACGTTGTAAACCTAAACCTGCCTCAAACGCACCTGTGCCCGTCGTAACTACATAAGCTCGTCAATCACAACAGCACTCGTGCCTGCTGACGTACATTCACAATCCCCTCAAAATAAGCCTCCACTGAAACGGTGAGCTGTACATATCAGACTCTCTCTGAAGACAAGAGACGTGGCTTTGTGAAACACTGGGCCGAGGGCGGATAACACACGGTCTGTTTAGGCAGCGCAGGCCTCATATCGCTGCACAAGTCCATCCTGCAAACTCACCCATCTTTCCTCTTTGCTTTGTACACATGGCCATATGTCCCCCGTCCAACTTTACATCCCTCGTACTCAAAGAGATCCTCGACTCGTTCTCTCTCCCCGGTGAGCTTCACTTTGAAATCATAGTCCATTTTCACCGTTATTCTGGGGATCCGGGCTGTGGCTTCCCTTTAAAGCGCCGCTGGGGAGGCAACTTACTTCAAGCCCCGTTTAGACAATTAGTTGCCTTCCCTCGCGTCGCTTTTCCGCTCAACTAAAGAGTCCACATTTACCGCGATCGATTACGGGCAGCAGAGACGGCGTATGAACCACGTGTGCTTTAGATCTGACAAAAAGTGCAGAGTGTTATTGGACTATCAGACGCTTTCTTTGATATTTCTGTGCAACTGCGCCGCTCAGCCGGTATCTCACCCGGGAGAGTTGATCGTCCACGTACGGTATGTCGCAAAACGTCGTGAACGCCACTACCAACCACAAACGGCGAGAAATGGGCTTTGTGGCGCACCACGTGGATTTTAACTCTTTACTAAACGGCGCTTTTGTTTTTTTATTTTGTTTTTACGATATGATGTTTTTAAGAAATGCAACGGGTGCAATGCAAACAATACAAAATAGTATAATAAAACGAAATAATACAAAATGCTATCTTACCTATAAATAACATTTATTAACAATAATATCGCATGTAATTTTTGCTTCTACATTTACACAAAACACTACACTCTTATAGTTATTATATCATGCAGCATGTTCGAATAGATAAATAAATATATCCTCAGGCTTTTTTTAATGAAGCATTTCGTTGCTCTCAAAAATATCAAATATCTTTATACTGTTTATCTATTTTTAACCTTATTAAATCTCTTAACATAACAAACAAGCACGCACACACACACATATAATACTCTAAAATGCTAAATACTAGAATATATAAACGCAAACTATAACATTATTATTAAATTATAATGAAACTTAACAGCTTAATATTGATTATATTATAATACAATTTATTTTATAATAGATTTTTATTTTTATCACATTATAATAGGCCTACAGCATTGCTCATTTATGAATAAAAACACAAACTTAACAATGGATAAACGATAAATTAGCAACACAGCATTGCAGAAAAGAGAGGAAAGAAACTGGACAAAAACGTTATCAATAAGTGCATTATAGTGTTGTTTCTGACGTGTTACTGTGGGAACTGGTTGTGCGCACATGGTAGTTATCCGGACAGTTGTTTGTGTGGCTCCGTTGGTCCCATCTTGGCTACATTGTAATCAGAGCGGAGAGGAAAGAGCTCGTCCATATTACAGCTGCTGTTTCAGGTACTTACATGTCTATTACTAGCTTCGTTTCCTTATTTTGGCCTCAAACTGGACAGTGTTATTACATTTCATATTTTCTGTTACGTTCTTGCGTCAGTGACATTTTTCCCCATCTTGTCAAAATAATGATCTAAACCTTTCATTGGCCCACAGTTAGCTTGTCAGCAATCTGTCGACACCATCAAAGGTGTTGCGCATTTAAAATGACAGCTCGCTGCGACGCATGGTTTGCGTTTGCCCGGTGACAGACGACGGTGACAGTTTAATGACAAATTTCAGTTGTGAATTTCACCCTGTGTAGAGTGCTAGTCTGGGCTTTTTATTGTCTCTGGGATAGGTTGCTAGCTGACATGGAGCCCGACTTTTTCTTTGTCATGTCCCTCCTTTGACCGATGCTGAGTGGATAGTCTGGCTGTCAATCATTATTTCTCGGACGCTGATTGGTTGTGAGGCTGACAGCCCCAGTTTTGGTCCCTGACTTTTTCTGCGGTGCTGTCTGTGGCCTACTGTATTATTACAGAGCAGCAATACTGTTTGAAATGACTGAGGTGTTATTCATATAAATTAATTTGACGCTATTGTTAACGTCACGTGGCTCTCGGTGTGTTTTGGCCTGTGTCAAAGCGGTTTTGCGTTTCTATATTAGGATTTTCGGATTGCCTTTCAGAGGCGTTCATTTTGTCGTGCTGTCTCCTAATGGTGGCTGTGTTTTGGACACAGAGAAGTTTATGCTAAGACTATCCTTGTATATCTAAGATATTCTGAATATATTTTCTCACTCTCTCATTTTCAGCGATTCATATGTGGAGCTGGTTTCTATATTAACGTTGATAATGATTTCATATTTATAAACTGATCATTGGCAGTCATTTTTAATAGCTGTCTTAATGTTATTATTGAAGATGAATAGCTGGCATGAGATATGTTAGGGAAATGATTATGTCCTAAGATGTGATGTGTTAGTTTTCATTAAAACCCTTTTTTGGTATTCTATTATAATTGTCCTGAATGAAATTGTAATGACCTGCTAGGCATTGTATTCTTAAAAATGTATTTGCCACCACACAGCAATATCACAGTTGATTAAAATATATGATGAGCAGTTACAAGACCACAAATCTGACACATTCTCTTATAATCTGAAAAAATAATATTGATTAGAAAATTCCAGAGAAAAGAAAAAAATATACAGAATGGAACAGAACAGAGAGAAATCTATAACTGGGCAGGTTATGTATCGATTTTAGTATTTTTGTGATTTCATTTATTTATTTTTTTCATCTTGAAATGTCTCTTAGCAGCGGTTTCTGTGGTGATGGACCCTCCCGGCGGCCGAGACGAGCGTCATCGTCAAGCGGAGCGGCTTCGGCGGGAGGAGGCATACTATCACTTCATTAATGAACTGAGCGAGGAGGAATACAGACTAATGAGAGACAGCAATCTACTGGGAACACCCGGTGAGAACACACCGAACCCGGTCGTATGCAAAGATGCATGTAGTTTCATTTACACAGAGAAATATGTAAAGCGTTTTACAAAATGTAAGGTGTGAGGAAGTACAAATTTCCAAACCTAGCCTTTTACTTAAAAGAACAATAGATGGATATTAAATAGGGTGTGTCTTTGTTTGATTACAGGTGAAGTCACAGCAGAGGAGCTGAGGCAGCGTCTGGATGGTGCAAAAGAACGAGTGTCATCTCAACCACGCCCTGAAACCCGCCCACAGAGCAGTGAGGCAGAGGGCAGTAGTGGTAAGGACATAAAGGAATGCTTTGGATTTCAGCTATAGTAATAATTTTACTTTTAATGATCAGTTGGATTTGTATGCAATACACACCTTGGAGGCAGAGTCACAATGCAATTACAAAACAAGTCAGGATAAATCAGGGTTTTTTTTATCAACAGTGCAGGGGCTTAAATCTTGGTTTTAAGGTTGTGATGATATACAGCTTTATGCAGTCATAGTAAAACATGTATGAAGAAATTGGTAATATATAAGATTGATAAATATTTTTTTCTTTTCCAGGTGCAGTTGAGCCAGGTGCAGAGACATCTAATGGTGACTCTCTGTTGGAATGGCTGAACACTTTCCGGCGCACAGGAAATGCTACACGCAGCGGGCAGAGCGGAAACCAAACATGGCGTGCCGTCAGCCGCACCAACCCTAACAGCGGGGAGTTTCGCTTCAGTCTTGAGATCAACATCAACCACGAGCAACCTGAGCCTGGAGAACACAGTGACACCCCTGACCCGACTGAACTTCCAATTCCGCCTCCTCCTCCTCCACCTCCTCCTCCCCCAGTGTCGTCTGCCTCTGCACCCACGACCCCTTACAGCCCTTCAAGGTCTGCACCTTACACACTTCAACACCCCACGCCATACTCTACGGCCAGACCAACCCTGGGAAGAAGGGCCGCGGTGCGCCGCACTCGCAGTAGCACGGCTCCACCTGTAACGCCACCTCTGACCTCACAGGCTCCTCCCACAGCTCTTAGGAGGAACTTGCCTTCTTTGCCAAGCTCTCCTCCTCCACAGGCTCCACTTGCTTTTCAGTCCCAAGAGCAGGATGGTGGTGCCGTAAGGGGTCAAATACAGGTCACAACCTCCTCAGTTAATGCAGGGGAGGGGCAGAATGGAAACGAAGGCCCAGATTGCCCCACCGTTCTGCCTCAGTCCGGCCCCCAGGTGGTGCCAGCTGCCCGCGAGCCACGAAACAGCAGGACTCGTTCACGTGGCCGCGTGCGCCGGGCAGCAGGAGCTGGTGGAGTTTTGTCTCGCTCTTCGAGACGTAGCCGCTCCCCCCTGGACAGAAACCCCTCCTCCAATGTTAGCCCCACCCATAGCAACAGCGCCGCCCCAGTGGAGTCCACAGGAAGTACTGCTGTAGCAATGGAAATGGGCGAAGCCGCTGTAGATCCAACTGCTCCTACAGATCCTCCAGAGGCAGGCGAGGAAGAGGGGGAGACGCCTGTATCAGGTGCCGGAGGTGTGCGGCGCCACCCCACCATCATGCTGGACCTCCAGGTGCGGCGCATTAGGCCGGGAGAGAACCGGGACAGGGACAGCATTGCCAGTCGCACTCGCTCTCGCGCCCGGGCTGCTGAGAACACAGTCACCTTCGAGAGCGACAGTGGCGGCTTTCGGCGAACCATCTCGCGCTCGGAGCGTGCGGGAATCCGCACTTACGTTAGCACTATACGCATCCCGCTGCGGCGCATTTCTGAGACGGGCCTCGGCGAGCCCAGCTCCATGGCGCTAAGATCTATCCTGCGCCAGATCATGACCGGCTTCGGTGAGCTCAGCTCCCTCATGGAGACGGAAGCAGACTCAGAGACAGCTACGCCCAACCAGGACACCGCTTCTGCGGGTGGAGCCCAGGCGTACCGTGTTGCTAGTGCTGAGAGTGGTGTGGCCCATGGCGGAGTGGAGATGGCACGAGAAGGTTTAGTGGCGGGTGAGGAGGAAGGACAAGTGCGGGTGAGCAGGACTGGGACGGAGGGACGACCTAGCAGCAGGGACACTAATAGCTTGGTGGAAAATGGGACGTTGCCCATCTTAAGGCTGGCGCACTTTTTCCTTCTCAACGAAGATGAAGATGAGGAGCACCCAAGGGGCCTCACCAAAGAACAGATCGACAATCTGGTCACACGCACTTACGGTCAGGTCAACCTGGAGGGCGAGCTGGGCCGCGCTTGCAGCGTCTGCATCAACGAGTACGCTCAGGGCAACAAGCTGCGCCGCTTGCCCTGCGCCCATGAGTTCCACATCCACTGCATCGACCGCTGGCTATCTGAAAACAACACCTGCCCCATCTGCAGGCAGCCTATTCTGTCCAGCCATCAGGAATGATGTCAGGCTGTAGCTATCAATCAACGGACTGAACGACTGACTTTTGTTCCACCGCCGGTGGCACCTGTACATAGTGCTTCAGTGTTTTCATTCTCTGAGATCCATTGTATTCAAGCTAAAGGTAGAACCAAAAGCAGAAAAAGACTATAATGCAGAGATTTAACAAAGCTTTATTTTTTTAGACCCCTTTCGTTTTCATCTCTTCCTTTTCTTCCATTCACCATTATGCTTTGCGGACATATTAACAGACTGCGTGACTAACTCAGACAGAGTTAGGAATGTTAGCTTCAGCTAAAGGTGCGGTTACATTTGAAGCTATTTTTTGAATTTTCATGGGCAAAATCCAATCATTTCAATGGGTGTTCAGGAATTTTGTTTGAGGGCCAACAATTTCCTTTTGCAACGGATTCATGTTGATAAGTTTACCGCAACGATCAACAGAAAGCTGCTTGGTTTGGAAGTATCTTCTCTGCTACACTATTGAAAATAGACTCTTTTTTTTTTTCTTTTTTTTTTGCCTGTGAAATTTCACCTGAAAATGCAACCGCACCTTAATTCTTAAATATCTCACTTACGAATTCTACGTTTGGTGGCTTAAAAAAATGGATAGACCTCTTAAAACTCTTTAAGAACGTGTAAATAAATGAATGTCTGTGTTTTCAGTTTTAACGGTAAGACATATTCTAGAAAGAACCGTACACTGGTTCAACTGCATTTTCAAAAGGAACCTTTACTTTTAAGCGTTTGCAGAGAAATCCACCGATTTTGAAGCTCTATGAGTCCTCCATGTAAATGCTCTTAATGTTGGGCAGTGTTCTTTTAAATGCGTTTTCAATCAAAGCAGGGTTTTAGCGTGATTTTTACGGGGTCGTTAAGAGTAGTCACGGGATACGAATGATGCATCTGGAGATGAATTTGTCGCTGAAATTCCAACTGAAATTCTATAGCTGAAATGCATCTGCATCTTTAAACCACGGGAAACGGTAATGAGCAACTCCACAAACACTACAAAACTCAAATTTTAAGCGTTGTCATTATTTTCCCTGTGGACTAAATATGCTTTCCACTTTGAGTGTCATTACATTTCTAATGAGAACAAGCCATTTGCATTTGAACAACAGTTTTGGAGTGCCGATCAGATTATATGATATTGTATGAGCTAGTAAGTGCATGCTTGATTTGTACCTGCGTATAAACCCCTGCACATAGTTCACAATGTTTTAATGAAAAGCTGAAATTGATTATCACTTGAAAGCACTTGTCAGCCGCTGCACTATAAGGCAGCACATTCAAGCCTGTCATAGGCCAGATTTCTTCCAGGGTGATGCAATGATACAAGAAGGCAATGAAAGATATTAAATTGTGGTTAAATATTGTTACATTTTTCCTACTTTTACCCTTCTCTTACCTATTTTTATAGTTTTTATCATCACATGCTCTTTACTGCACATATGTCCTGCCCTGCTTACCTTCCTTCAGTATTTTAACGTACAATGGTTTCACTTATGGCCTTGTCTAAAAGCCCCGTTTGCTCTAAATGACCATTTTCATGCAGTGTTGCTCCTTCCCCATGTGAGGCAGAGCGTGAAGTAGGACTTCTGAATGAATGATCATGAATGTAGTGGTACCTTGCGTCTTTCCAAGGTACACTTTTCCTCAGTGTACAATAGATGTCTGCTTATGTTTCAGGATCTCGATTAAAACAAAGACAGAGTCTGTTATTCAACACCTGTCCTCGATGTTGTTGTTTTCTTGTATATTAAAATATCCCTTTATTTTGTCTGTATGTTGTGAGGATGTGTGTATGTTCTGTAAGAAGTGTGAATCGTAAGTATGTGTGTGTAAATTGCTGAATGGATCAGAGTGGATTCTGAGCTGTTGTGTATCTGCGAGTGGGGGATCTTTGGCCATGAAGTTTAGATATTTAATTATGAAAAATTGACATCATTGAGCTATGACTATGTATTATGTTATAATGTCATGCTAAAACAGAAGAATATGTATTCTGTTACTATGTAATAAAATAAAACACATTGATTTTTTTCTTCTCTGCTCCCTAACAATGGAATAATATACATTGTTATTCATAAGGAACAGAATAATGTGCTTTGTGCAGTAGATTGTAAAAAATATAGTTTTTAAGTTAATATTTATCTACAGCAAGGATGCATTAAATTGATCAAAGGTTACAATAAAGACATTTATTTTGTTACAAAATACTTTTAAAAGTCAAATAAAAGATGTTCATTTGAACAGTGGTGGCTAAAATAATTAGAACGTTAGTATTTTCACCAGATACAAACATTTTATTTTTTATCTTTTGCTATAGTAAGTCAGTAGGAAATATTGTTTACATTTCCAAACCCAAACATTGATTTTGCCATTAATTGTATTAATCCAATGAGATTTTTCTTTGCACAAGGAGTCTGACAACAGCCAGTGCTCCACACAGATCTGATCTCATCATCTTCCAGTCTGTCTGGAATGACATGAAGAAGAACAAACTGAAACAGACTAAATCCAGAACTTTTTGGGGGGTAATGGCTGCTGAAAATACAGCTTTGTCGTTGCAGGAAAAAGTTGCATTTTACTTTTTTTTTGTCAGAATAGAAAACAATTTATTTTAAGTGTAATTTATGTATTTATTTGATAAAATATGTTATTAAATAAATATTATTATTAATTAAAACTTTGAGGATTAGTTCAGGTACAGATATTTAATATATTAACTGCAGCTTTTTACAGTTTATATTGTAGGTTAGCTTTTTTAACCCTGGGTTAATGCATTGGCCACAGACTTTTAGTTAGGTCTATTCTACTGCAGCTGTGATGTAACGTCAGCATCTCCAGAATATTAAGAAACTTTTTTTTATTATACAGACTGGTTAAATATTGATTAATTCATAAGGCCACCTTTAACTCTGAATCACTGCAGTTCAAAGGTACAACGTTGTTAATTATTAAACCAAGGTAAAGCCTTAAAGCATCCAAATACTCTAAAGCTTAATAATTATATAAATGACCATTTGCATTCGTAATTAAATCAGACTGTAGAAGTCCAGAGCACAAGGGTTTTATTGTACAGCTTAAAGTGTCCATTTGGGACAGGCGGGGTCTGATGACGGAGCGCGCGCGCGCACGCGACGGATCAGCAGGATGGCAGGAGCGCGTTCTCGAACCAGTGCGCGCGGCTGAGGGTGACCCATCATCAGGAGCTATGCTGCCTCCCTCAAACACCGCATCTCTGCGCCTGTGGCCCGCATACCCCCGCTGAAGCCCGAGTATGCCATCACCTCGCTCCCGCTGCTGGAAGCTCCACACATGCGTGCAGAATGTACTTCAACAGACGCTCGAAGAAGATCCACAGCGAGGGAGGTGAGCGTGACATAATCTGCTGACATGGGCGACGCACACTGCCACTGTTTACGCATGCAGTTTCTTCGGTGCTCAGGATATTCGCATGTTCCTCTGTGTGTACATTAGTATTTGTTATATCACTGACAAACCTAATTCTAGCTATACAAATACACACATTAGAAAAGCCTCAGTTATGCTCCACCTGTCCCGTCTGGTGAGGCGGTCTTGTACGTGACCTGTCATTTTCGCTGTGTAAACAAATGGGTTACTAGGGTGATGACGCTTTTAGCTGAGTGGTGGGAAATAAGAGGCAACTGTTCTTTAGAGATAAACTGATGGGGCTACGATTAATCTTATCCAGATCGGCACAGACCTTCTTTTTACAGAGAAACTCCCTGTTAGCTGTTATTTAGCTCCTCACGTGACTGTTTAAAGCGCTCTAACTTTCTAAGCTCATAGACTCACCTGTTGAGGTCATGTGCACCTGGTTAAAGTATCTAGCTTTTTATTAATCGCTTTACATTTAAATAAAACATAAAAACATATGATTTAAATTACACGCTGTCATGTAGCAGGTACAGGCTTATTAGTTACATTTATTTAAGATTTATCTATTTTTTAATGTTGTAACTGTCCAGCAGTTTTACTCACTCCCTTTTATTAAAATGTTAAAAAAAATACATTATTTTACAATATAAAATGTAAACAAAATCTACCAAAAGATTAAATCAACCCAATAAAATAATTTAATCACTTTGGCCTTATAGAAATTATAAATGATTTAAAAATGTAAAAACTCTTGAATAAATAGGAAATAGCAGAAATTCAAGACGTTATAACATAATGATGGAACTATTTTTAGTGTAAGCTTGCAAATGCATGCAGTATATGACTTAATTCAAAATATCCACTTAGAATAATTTGATTTTATACAATAAAGCATTGCTTTCCAAATCCTAGAAACCAAAAAGACTGCAAACCAATGAAAGAAAATGACTTTTAAAGGCTCTGCTCTGAATGGAAACGAGCCATTAACACATTTATTATTATTACAAATCCTAGTAAAAGCTTATATATCAATCTCCAGACATCTGCCTGTTGGATTTCAAAGTACTTAATGCACCAAACAGGGGCCAAGAATACATCACAAATACACAGCTCTTGAGATTTGCACGTTGGTGGCAGGTTCGAGAGATTGATTGCAGATTGTTTTGGCAGCAGGTTTGTTCCAGCATGTGCAGGGCTTTGTGGGGTGATGACATTGAGGGTGGAGTCTTTTTGACTGACTGACACATATGCATTGTGGATTACACTGAAGGTTTGTTCACAGCATTTGTTTGCCCTGCTCTGACCCCAGCATGTTCCAGAATTAACATGCAGGGGCCATATTGTTGTTAAATTCATTTGTAATTCTGTGAAACGTGTGACCTATTAGTTCAGCTCATGTTAAGAGATGACTGACAGATGTTTCCTTTGCTCTCCAATGTTCATGTACAAGAAGCAAAATAACATGCATGCCAAATCAAGTGTTTCTGCATACATAGCGTGATTAGAGTGTGTTGTTGTTGTTTTAACAGTCATCTGACAAAAAATAAGCTTCTGATGTCACGTTTGGGTTACATAATCACAGAACCAATGATGTAATTCATTAAAAAGCCCTGTTTTGGTGCCGTTTAGCGTTTCTGCGCATCACTTTTAAAGGCCACATGGGGGCAGCAACTGTAAAGTCATCACTCATGGTAGGAAACTGATTTATTTTATTGACTTCTTAAATTACAGTGTCAGTAAACATGAATATATATCATATTAAACTGATGGAATGCAGATAAAACAAAGTATCAGTAATTAAAATATAAAGCTGTATATACATTAAACAATGTTGCTTCTTTAAAAGAATTAAAAGGTATAGAACTAAGGTAATCAATTAAAAAGGAATAGATGCAAAAAGAATAGATGAAATTAATTGACAGAGCATTCAAAATCTGACTGCTTACATCATTAATTGCTTGAAATACTATTAAAAATGAGTCATAAGGTTACTTAAAGCATCTGAAATTTTTTTGTAAATGACTGTTAATAGTCATTTGCACTATATCGATTCATCATTGTCACATGATGATAGGATAAAAATAAATATTAATTCATTTAATCTTATAAGTTAATATTTAATTTGATATTTATTTATTATTTTCTGTTTACATTAGCAAGTCTGCTTACACAGATAATAATAAACCCTTCTTATTATTTTCATATTAAGCACCGCAATAGCCTTTTACTTTTTTATTTTTAATAATACACACAATTATTTTGAAGTAAGAGACATTTTAAGTGGAAAGATGGTACTCATTTAAAGCATTGCTTTTTCATTTCTTGGATCAGAGTGGTTTATCGTGATAGACTTGTTTTGTGTTGAAATGTTATTATTGAACATAAAGGTGATAAATGAAAGCCAGTAATATAAAGATAAATCAACAAGTCATCAACAAGAATCTTTTTGCCATGTCAGCGGCCTCTTTACACTATAAAAAAGGCTTTCTATAGAGAAAGAGCTCTTTTAAATATCAACACTTGTATTAAGCACCATTTCTCATCCCTAAAAGCACATTTCTAAGAGTGTTTTGCTCTGTGGTCTTACTGACTTGACATCTTGTGTTGTTTTTTTCTTATGGCAACCCTTGTCGGGCTCCTCCAGAACAGTTAGTGTTGACCCCTCTTAGCCAGGACTCCCCCCTCCAGCAGGACCAGCCCATGGGCTCCAACATGTGCTCCCATCTGGCAGACAGGTTTGAGAAAAGTGAGTGCCCCCTCGAAGCGGGCCACTGCCTCCCGCTACTGCTTGGAGCCTCACAGGTGCATGAAGCCACCCCTTCCTTCAGCCCATACTGCATGCATACACTAATAAAGCCAATGTTCTCTGCACTCTTTCATCACAGACATGGCATGCATTAGGGCTGGGCGGTATGACGGTATATATTATGGTGACAGTTTCAAGTGTGTATTATTAGAGAAGTGAAAATATAGAGTGAGAACTGCTTGATGTTACAGTTATTGAATGCTTGAATGGTTAAATGCACACGAGTTATGCTAAAATGTCCATAGAGTGGTTTTGCAAACACAGTGAGTTACACTGCCCTCCAAAAGTTTGGAAACACCCCTGGCAAAGTGTGGTTTTGGATGATATCAGCATAAATCCTTTTCATTTTTTGGTGCAAATACTGTATACGTTAAAGTAACTTGACATTATCATTGAAGACCAGCAATAATTATTTTCGTTTTGATTACATAATAAAAGTAATACATATATGTCAAAGCTGAGCTACTATGGGAGGAACTGGACAGTGATGTTTGTTAGAAGTGTCCAACCAGTGGGAATCATCCTTGGGCAATCCTTCAGGAGGCTTGGAGGAATATATCAAGTTAATGTTTGAATAAACTGACAGCTCGGATGCACAGATTCTGCAGAGCTGTAATAGCTGCTAATGGTGGATATCTTGATGAATCGAAAATGTAAGTATTTTCTATGTACTGTTTATGTAATAAAATATGTTTTTTTAGTTTGTGTTCTCCCTTATCAGTGCAAAATTATCACAAATTAAAAATGATTCATGCCAATATTATCCAAAACCCCACTTTTCTAGAGCGTTTCCAGACTTTTGGAGGGCAGTGTATGTTTGTTTAAGTGAATGTAATAAGTTAGGAGAAAATCGTATGTTGGTCTTAAGCAATAGTTTACCCTTAAATAAAAATTTGTAAAAAAAATGTACTTACCCTCAGGCCATTCAAGATGTACATGAGTTTGTTTCTTCATCAGAAGCGATTCGGAGAAATGTAGCATTACATCATTTGCTCATCATTGGATCCATTGCAGTGAATGGGTGCCGTCAGAATGAGAGTCAAAACAGCTGTTAAAAACATCACAAAAATCTACAAGTAATCCACACGATTCCAGTCTATCAGTTAATGTCTTGTAAAGTGAAAATCTGTGTGTTTGTAAGAAACAAATACATTATTTCTTTTAGTGAGCCCATAATTCATAATAACACTTCCTCCTTTAAAAAAGTCCATCCCCTGTTGTCCTCTCACATCAATATTCATTAATTTTTTTAAATAATTTGGAACTTTTTTTATTTAAATGGTACTTGATCCTTGCATATTTCACTCCTGATTCAGACAAGACAACTTTTTCACTGGCAGTGTTATTATTAGTTGAAAGTGTATTATAAATTGGTTTCTTACAAACACACAGCTTTTGTCTTAACAAGATGTTAATTGATGGACTAGATTTATTGTGAAATTTTTCATCAATTGTTTGGACTCTCATTCTGATGGCAGAGGATCTATTAGCGAGCAAGTAATGTAATGCTAAATTTCTTCAAATTTGTTCCGATGTAGAGATCATTCTAAGCGACTTTTCATTTTTGGGTGAACTGTTTCTTTAAATTGTCAGCAGCCTAATAAACCTGCTGCTGTCTGTTTCAAAAAAGTGAATCAAACAACAAAGGAAAAAGAGAAAATAAATGTACAAAATATATGCTCTTGACTGAATAACTTGTATTTTGAATAAGAATCACTTTTTACGTTTGATTACTCAATTTTAATTATTTCTTACTGCATGTTAAATAAACCTACTGCACCTGGAAAGCTTATTAATGTGTATATTTATTGTATTGTATTTGTCCAATATTTCTAATTAGCATCTTTGTCCTTACTGTTAATTGCAAAAATAACATAACAAAAATAGCTATATATTGGCAAATGTCATTATCATGTGACGTAACATAAGATTTTGGTCGTATCGCCCACTCCTAGCACGCATCAAGTGATGCATCAAAATGCATGCATAAGAGTAATAACAGTCCTTCTGATGCGGGTGTTAGTCAGTAAGCCAGGGGTTAGACTGTGACGCTTGCATGGCTTGTGTTGTGCATGAGGTTGCGGGTGGCTGACGTGCCTGGTGGTGTAAGTGAACGATCTCACCTGCGCTCCGGGATAAAGCGCGGTCAGGATTAGATACAGGTGAAGTTGCAGAGCCGACAGAAAGAGGATTACCCTCCCTGGTCACTGTGCCTGTAAGAGGCTTTCATTCCTCATTCACCCTTTTCCATCACCATAGCGGCCCAAGCTGGGAGCACACCCCCTCGTTCCCATTTTGGGGGACACCAGGACCTGTGGGTCACCTTGGCAACGGGAACAACATGACACGCCGAGGGCGCAGGAAGTCTAGGCGGAGCTCTGTAGGTAATGGGTTTCTAAATGTCTGGTGGAGCGGCCACACGTGAGCATGTGGGAACTAGGGATGGGCAGATCAAATATTGATGCCACATTGAGAACACTGATCCACACAGAATCAGTCCTCGGTGGTTTATTTACCAATGCTTTTATTTAATTAGCATGAAAGTTAATATGCTTTTTTTAGCAGACAGTTTTGCTCATCACTAGAGCACTGAATTTGTTTTGATTTTTTTCATATTTTTTTCTGTTTATCTTTCTCCTATTTAGGCTGACAGTATTTATTGATATTTAATTTGGACATTATTATTATTAGTAAGGAAATAAGGAATATTAATAATACTAATTATTAATAATACTAGTTACAAACCTTTTTTGTGTGAAATAAAATAATAAGCTAAAGAATAAAAGTCAGGTTTTCCTTACTAATAATTTATTCTTTTATTCTTTAGCTTATTATTTTATTTCACACAAAAAAGGTTTGTAACTCTAAAAAAAAATAAAATAAAAAAAATAAGCTTTTCTAAATTGGTGTCAGTGTCATGTTAAAATACCTAAAGTCAGACTATGATTAATCAAATATTACTTTTTAAATACTATAATATATTATTAAAAATAATTAATAATAATTGTAATATTATTAAAAATAATAAAAATATTTCACACAAGCATTAAACAATTTAAAACCAATGTTAATATATATATATATATATAATTCATTAATTACAGTGTAACAATACTAAATAAAAACACATACACTTTTTATTTATTAGAGGTATCGGCACCAATAGATACTGATATTTGCATTTGAGTTGAATAAATAACTTATATCTCCCATCCCTAGTGGGAGACTCAGCTGTATGCAATTTGCAAATTAAGAGCCTCCTTGAGCACGTAATATTTTCTGTCTTTGGCTTTTGCTGGGTTATCTATATTAGCCTGTTCACTGTCCTCTTGAACCGGTTCTAGTGCTATTGTGTTGGGATAGCAGAAAATTCTAGACAACAGAGGAATTTGACACCCATTTGAACAGCATGACCATAGTCTGACTAATCAGAGTAGTATAATACAGACGGAGAGATGTGCAGTGATATTGCATGGAATAAGAGAGGCCCGCTGAATGAATGCATGCGGTATAAGAGAATGCAGTGGGTAAAGTGAGCATGGTTACAAAGGCGTAGGGATGAATAATGCAACCAGGGCTATTCATAATTTAAAAGCATGCTGCTTTTTAGTTTTGAAAAGCTGGCAGATGGCCAAATGACCACACTCACCCCAGACTGTGCTCAGGGTCAAACGCAGTGATAGGTTCAGACATGACAAATCAGAAGCACATATGTAATTGGCATGTTATTTTGTACATGCTTTTAATCATATAAGATGAAATAATACTAAATTTGACTAAAAAAAGTCTTATATTTTTGCCTATTTTGCATCACTTTATATGAATAATATATATATTAGGGGTGTGACAGTACACAAAAACGGTTTGGTATGTCCCTGCAATTTAAAGGCACGGTTCAGTACATTTTCGGTATATTGCAGGGAAAAAAATGTTTCTTGTTTGTTTTTCATTAAATGGGTTTACTGAACAAATTATGGCTCTTTCTTTAAATAAATGTAAGTTAATCAAATTTTCTTAAGAATAAAAATCTGCAGTATCTCAGCTATAATGCAGTTAAGGGACCCCAATTACTATAATATTAAGGTTACAATTAACAGTACAGCCCAATCTATTAAATTCAATGGCCATTTATTTTTAGGTAATCAACACTCATAAAAAATAGCATGCAAATATGTCAGATGCACATAGGGATGCATTTTTCTGGTAAATTACTGGAAACTTACCGGGATTTTTTTTTTTCTGAGAGTTTCCAGAAATTTACCAGAAATATTTTGCTTCTTTGCAACCACATACATTAACTTTACATAACCTTTATATTACTTTAGCAATATTTAGATTTATATTGTTAATTTATTGCTATAAATGGGTATATTAGGGTATATTTTATATTTTGAAAATCAAGTTTTCAACCATGTTTGAGCTAAAGTGTTTTGCAATTGTTGACAGGGTTTGGGTGCAATTTATATGCTCCTCACACAAGAACAGAACAATTAGTGATTCTTTCTTGGTCTTTATCTGAGGGCAAAAGTCAGTGTAGCACTCAACTTCCCAGCTTTATCAGCACATGTTGGGCAACTTGTGAATTGAGTTCTTGTTAATAATCTTAACCAGAGCCTGCTTGTCTGTTATGAAGGGTTTTCTGTGTATTTGTCCAGTCAACGTACTGCACATAATTTATGTGCTGATTTTAGAGTTCTGTGATGTTAATCGGGCGCAAAGTGTCTGCTGGTCTGGCCATGAAGATTGTATGACTGAGGTTGGGATTGGAAGAATAAGTACCAGAAAGAGAAAATGAAAGAGAGCAGGATATGAGATAAACGATGAAAAGTGTATCATATGTGATTCTTTGGCCCTAGTCCAGAGTACGTCCTACTGAGGAACTCTCATGAACTTCAGGTTCACGTTGCTTTGTATATTTATTTAGTGAGGCAGATCTGGAAACATGATAGGTGTTTACAGCGGTGGTTCTCAGTAGGTCGCCAGTCTGTAAATGTCAGTGTTTGATTTTAAGTTGTTTAATTTTGTCTAGTAAATCTGGGTCCTGATGCGGAATTATTTAAGTGCCACTAGTTTAAACTACATGGCTGTAAATTCATGTTACAATTAAATCTGAAGGTGCCCAGAGTCACCTTAAAAGATACATTAGCCATAATTTATGACTCCATTAAAACACATATAAGAGCCAGTGTCTTCCCTGCTAAAATATATGACACCGTACATAATTAGAAGTTAACAGAGTTCTCAGTTAGTGGCAAGTTATCAGTGGTCAAGCTGGCCTTTGACACCAAAGAGATGAGTGCTTGCTACATTTACACCCTGCTCCTCATAACTTCAGAACATGTTGTTAGAAGGAAGAGATAGATCTCATGGACACATAGCCCTTAGTATGATCACATCTGCAGGTTGTAGCTGATTCATCTGGTTGGAGGTTTTGCAGTACTGACCAGCAGATAAAGTGTTAGATATGGTGCAAGAGATGACATGACTGGGTCTAGATAAAAAGTTTAGAAAAAGTTTCAAGCAGCAAGCGCACATTTTGTGAGAGATCTATCTATCTATCTATCTACCTTTCCTTAATATGTGTTTAATCTACAGTTAAAGTATGAAGGAAGTACTTTATAGATAAAAGCCATATTTATTTGTACCGTACTTCCTTATACCTTTACTGTGAGTTAAACACTTTTTATTTTATTTTTTTACATTTTTTAAAAGAAATATATTTTCGACTTTGCTTAAACAGCTTTTTCCATAATAGACCTGTAATATTTTTTAATATTGATGCCTTGCATTTTTTCCCTCATGCATAACCCCCACAATATTCAGATCATTTGTAGCCCAATACACATTTACTTACATATTTGGCTACAGCCTTACAGCTTACAGCTATAGCCTATAATAACCATTGAATCACAAAATGAAAAGGTTTTCTTTTTTCTTTTCAAACCTTCCTAATTATTTTATTGACCAAAGCAGAATTTGGTTAATAATAAAGCAGTATGTAGCCCAGTGCATGTCAATAATTCATTAATCCCACAATATTGATGACCATTATTGGTTCCTCCATTCACATTTGCCTTAACCATTTAAACCTTCCTACTTAATAGCATAAAACTGACCATCTGACCTTCAAACACCTACTCTTTGAGAAACATACATGTGGCCTCAGGTAGAATTTCCATCGTAGAAACAAGGAGGAGCAAGTGAACAGGAAGCGACTCCTTTGCCGGTCAGTGAGCACGTTTAGTGCGTTTCGATCTATGATTGTGGAGACGGACATCTGTGGCCCTCGAGCAGTGCCTGCGCCTTTAAATGTAAGGCTTTTGTTGTTGCCTGACAGCGGGGAACGGTTTCGTTAGGCGCGGACATAGAGCGCGCGTTGTCTGAAGGGAAACCATCTTCTGTTGCAGAGCTGAGTGGAGTCTTATTAAAACGTCCACAGATTGCCCGAGGCGGCCCAAATGACACGGTGGGAGAGGGTTTGGGGCTTGTCTATTAAAGAGGCTGACTGGAATGGGAGAAGTGACGCGTGTAGTCCATCTCTCCACACCCGCTTTCGATCATGCAGCAGCTGGGTAAACTCTCCTGTCACATACAGACAGAGCTGTTATTTACCGAACGTACATTATTTATTACGTGCGGAAAATAATCATTTGGCGATCGTCTGCGATGCGGCAACATTTGAAGGAATCGTAGTAAGCGGCTGTGTCTCAAAACACCCCACGCGACGCGACGCAACGCAACCGCTACACTGGACGCATTGAAGCCATATGTCTGTTACGTCATCGCAGAAGGTTGACCTCACGGACCAATCAGCTGTAAGCTCGAAACTACTCATGAATAAATAACATTATTTATATCGATTTATTTAAATAATTTTAGTTAATTTCATTTACATTTAAATATTATTCAAATCCATTTATGTACGTTTTATTTATGTACTATTCATTTAAGAAATAAAATAAGAATGTCATAAATCATGGTCAAATATTGTTATTGCAATAGGTCATCGCGGCCATTTAAACGAATTATATTTTAGTTTCTAAAATCACAGTTCATTCAGATGCGAAAATGAGTAGCTCTGCAGCGCGTCAAACACAAAAACCGTCGACGCGACGCGACGGACGCTCTCAGTGTATTGATGTTAAAGGTAGAGATGTCTTTTTAAAGCGTCGTGACTCTCCCGACATGTATTGGTATCAGGTGCGGTTGATGTCTGAAGTGCTGTCTAGGTAGGAAGCGCGCTATGTTTTGAGACACAGCCATTGTCTCATTGCTTTTCGTTTCAGCGCATCGTGAATACACAGGTGTTTCCACGGAATAAAGCAGCTTTATAAAGATAAACAAATGCACAAGGTTTCCTACAAAGGTGTTTGCTGCGCCATTGTGCTCCCATCAGCACATTCTATACAGGGGGTCCCGTGGGCGTCGCGCGTATGCTGTATTGGTGACGGAGCTTTTGCTCGTGGATGAGGAGGATGAGGAGGATGGGGGATGAAATGGACGGGGAGGGCGGTGCACCGAGGGAAACGTCATTAGCATCAGGGGCGGCTTGCATCAGCACGGTAGTAGTGTTAGTGGCCAGCGCACTGAACTGTAAACCACATTTCTATGTCTCTTCTTCCTCCTGTCTTCTTCCACGCGCACTTACGCTAGCCTCGCCTCTCTCCCATCACTCGAACGGTGCAGGACCCGCGTGCTCCGCCGCCGGTTACCGCAAGGCAGAGGATGAGATGTCCGGAACCACATCACAGGCGGACCCGATAGATGCCACAGCAAGGACCGTGCTGCTCAACCGAGCCCAGAGCACCAAATATTGTGACAACCATGTCAGGTGAGTTCATTCAGGTCTGAAAATACAGTTACAGTGCAGTTTGATTTATTCACGTTTGTTTTCTTGTATTCTGTGCTTAAAGTGTGAACACCTTCAGGGCTCATAAGTAGTAATATGACTGTAGTCTCTTTAATGTATCAATTTTATGCTGCAAACTTGTATATTTGTTGCGGTGGTGTATTGTATGGTCTTCTGAAATGAGGATGAAAAAACTTTTATTCTAAAATAAATGCAAAGGATAAATGCATATGCATATGGATAAGCGTTTAACTTGCACTATCAGCAAGAAAACCATACTGTAATGTTTTTTTTTTTTTTATTTACGCTACCATTCGAAGGTTTGAAGTCAGTGTATTAAGGTGTTTCAAAGAAGTTTCATATGTTTATGATGGCTGCAAAGATATAGTAAGATTTGTAAAGTAATATTACAATCTGAAATAACTCTGTTCTGTTTTAATATATTTTAAAATGTCAGTTGTTCCTGTGACGGGAAAGCAGAATTTTCAGCAGTCATTGCTCCAGTCTTCAGTGTCACACGATCCTTCAGAAAGCATTCTAATAGGATGATTTGGTTTGATACATGCTGTTCAATATTGTTTGATTTATAGGAAGTTAAAAAAGACAATTTAATGCATCTTTGCTAAAGGTTATTGATCCCAAATTTTTAAACAGTTTTTTGAACCTTTTTTTTATTTAAGTTGCTTAAAAATCTTAAAAAAAAAAAAAAAAAAAAAAAAAAAGATTGTGTTTTTATGCACACATTTGCATTGCATCAAACTGAAATAATGCACTAATAAGAATATTTTGTGTATCTTTATTTATTAACAGTTAAATCTTTATAAAATTGAAAACATTAGACTCTCAGTACAAAAAATGCAAGGGTATTGATGGTGGCTTGAGATGCACTTTCCATTTCCATTGTAATTAATAGGTTATTATTTATTATATTATATTGCACTTCAAAAATGGGCAATATCTCATTTACAGTCTGATTAGTCAGTCACAGAGATGTGAAGGCTCCTCCCGTTTTTCCTGTATTTCCTTCACTCTCCATTTTTTGTGCTCACCTGTTATTCTTGAATTAATTATTAAATTAAACGCATTGTATTTGATGCCTCACCAACAACACAGCTGTTCCAACATTTCATGATCCATCATAAAAATCATCTTACTAACACCTAATGCTATGAGATTGCTTGTAAAAGTACTTTAATCAAGTTAAGATATCCCTCAGGGAATTTACATGCTAAATGTATGCTACATTGAACGCGAATCCGAATAGCTCCCGTTAAGTGAAGTACTCCATCAGAGATTTCCTGTGAGTACACCAAGGTCATGTTCCAGGCTGTGCCTGGCTAGAGTTCATCTGCAGTTCCAGAACAAAAAGTCTTTTGGTCTCCAAAGTTCCCAGGTCCTCCAAAGTGTTTTTTTTTTTTTCATCTTTTGAATGGCTGTTATCTCAATTTGATTCATTTCATATGCAGTGAAGTTCTGCTTGATGACAAAACTGCACTTTTTGAAACTTTATGATTGTGTTATGTGTATGATCAATAGTTGTTACAAAAGCTTGATAGATTTGGATCCCAGATCGCTTTTATATTAGTGCCACAATATGGAAGCTCATACAAAATCAGGCTCTCAGTACTGAAACACACACCCACACACACTTCATCGATCCGCCAGTATATTCTAAAGATTTGATTCTGCTCTAAAAGGCTCTATTTTGGTTCCTGTAACAACATTAAGGCGGGCCTAAAAATCTGCAGCCGCTTTGTCATTGGTTAATTTCAGATCAGACGGAGCTCTGACCTTTTCAGCTCATCAGCTTCTCGGCATATAATGCCTGCATGTCTGCGACAGTGGAAATTTTCATAACAATTGTTCAGATCACTCTCTTATTCCTCGATCTTCATGTTTTATTTACCAACCGGTTTCTGCTTCCCATTGCATTGGCCTCTATTGGTCAGCTGTCAGTCACAAAGTAACCAGACCAACAAATCCAGCAGCGCAATCATCCATATCAGTCTTTTAGGGTAACCCCAGGTACTACACATCATGGTGACGGCAGTGTGGGTTACTGTGTGTGTGATTGCACCGCTGAATGTTAATGAAGGGGATCGTATGAATGGTCTCAGCCACTCTTTGATGTCAACGATAGCCTGCCATACTTCCAGGTCAGCTACCGAGCTGCTGTTTGAGGCCACAGTGTGGGTTACACAGGGTGTGTTAGGCTGTGAACTCATTGCCGATGAGCCCAAGAAGGGTGTCGTGTTTACAGAAGACTGCGCTCACATAAGTACACATGCTGTAGTATAGAAACATGCTTACACTCTTAAAAATAAAGCTTCTTTATTAACAAATATGGTTCCAACATCAATAGAAGCTTTCCATTGCACAAATGGCTATTTTATTTTGTTTAGATTAATAAAATGTTCTTCAATTGTTCACTAAAAGGTTCCCAAAATGCTACTTCTATGGCATCTCTGTGGAAAACTCCCCTACTTTTAGATATGCAGTTTACAAAATGTGCCTCCAGATGCGGATATAAACACACACCCACACAAACAGATACTGACTCATGTTTAGATTTAGATGGACAACCTTGGGAAGGAGGCAAATTTGTGGTCCTAGAGGTTATTTTTAGGCATTCTTAACAGCTATTTTAATGACTGTAAAACATTTACTGCCGCAATCAGCTGTTGAAGAGCTACTTAGGAGGTCGATCAATACCAATAATTGACAGACACCGGGAGAAACATCCATCCTAACCGCTCAGACACTTATTTTGGGATTGTTTATCTAAATTTAATGCAGTGGGCAGTGAAGTGTCAAGCAGGTGGATGTTGGCTTGTATCAGAACACTTACAAATGCTTTTTTTCCCCCAGAAGCCTGAGTGGAGCTAATTCTAAATTAGTGCTCTCATGGCCCTGGCTGTATATATAGATGTTTAAAAATAGTTTGATGGTTAAAAAAAACACTGTCGATTTTCGCTTTTCGCCCACTCTAGCACGGCTAAATACGGGATCCTTACCTTCCTGCCGCGGTTCCTGTACGAACAGATCAGGCGAGCGGCTAATGCTTTCTTTCTCTTCATCGCTCTTATGCAGGTAAGACACTTGGCATGCTGTCCAAACTGCTTTTGCTTTGTCTTGAGGACCTCTAAGTACAAAATGTATTGGTTGTGGTGATTTCTTTTAAAGGGGATCTCTGAGGTGCTATACTGCTTATGCTGACCCTGTGACTTTTCGGTTATTTGCCAACATATCCATTTGTATATCCATTTTTGGAAGTGGTCCACTACTTCACTCTCATCCGCTATGAGTCACTATGCAATCTCAATGGCGGCCGCCGTGTGATCCAACCTGTTAGGCTGGTTTTACATGAAAACGAGTGAGCAAAAAAGCTAAATAGCTAAAAGGTTTCTTCACTGTGTCATGTTATTTACTCATTACAGTGTTTTGCAAGGCAGCACTGTATTGATATTCCTGAAAAAGTGTGTCTAAGCAGTTTGTTCTGAAGTAGTGAACTTCTATGAAGGATTCAAGTCTGAGTGTGCTGATATTATAGATTTTTTATTTGATGTTTACAAGGAATGTTTGCCTAAAATGTAAAATTAGTTATCATTTATTCACCCCCATGTCATTTAAAATCAGTGTGACTTTTTAATTCTTCACAAAATATATTTTTAAATACTTATTTTTTTCCATATGCAAAAAAAGGTAAATGGAGCTTTTTAGCTTCAAAACAGCAGTAAAATAATCATAAAAATAGTTCAGTAGACTGGTACGTTTTATTTCAAATCTTGTGAACATAGACATAGGACTTTTCCTAAGCATGTTGTTTTACCACCAATGTAAAGTACTTCATAATATGTTTATCTATGTGCGATTTCAAATGCAGCAAATCCCTGATGTCTCACCGACGGGTCGCTACACAACTCTGGTGCCCCTTATCTTTATTCTGACAGTGGCTGGGATCAAGGAGATCATTGAGGATTATGTGAGTATTCTGCTGAATTGAGCACTGAATCACCGTTAAACGGTCCAGACTATGTTTTGACAACACTGGATAAGTGCATTGTCTTTGAAATCCAGTTGATATTTTTCCGATGAATAATGCTGATGAGATGTCACATGTTGTGTTCCCGCAGAAAAGACATAAGGCAGATAATACGGTGAACAAGAAAAAGACAACAGGTTGAGTATTGCAGTCATATCTGTGTAACAGGGTCAGAAATTATCTAGGACAACCAAAAGTAACAAAAATATCCTAAAAAATTTGATGGCAAGATGTGCTTTTATCTGTTATCTAAGATTTGATATGTTTCAAAAACTTTATTAGGCCTATCAGGTTGTGGGTTTAGTGCTTTTGCAGTCATGGTAGTGACCTATATCTGTCAAATATCTGTATTCACTCACTTGTAGGCAAGTGCTGTTAAATATGTAGTGAATATGGATTTTGATTAAAGCTCTAAAAACATCATGATGTACAACAACCATCCTATATTAAAAAAAAAATCTTTTGATAAATAATTAAAACATATTTTTTTACTTTTAGCTTACCCTTGTTTTTAAATGTAATATTTAGCAACGTCACATTGTATATTTATTTGTAATGTTTACTTTTTAAAAATAATGTACATTATAATATTGTGACACAAAAAAATTTACTTCAGCATTTAAATGATTAATTATTTTAGTTTCATTTATTTACTTTTTTAGTTTTATATATTTTTCTTCTATTTAAAAAAAATGGTATAGAATTTGAATAAATTTTGTTTAACAGTTATCTGCCACAACAAATAAAAATGATTACTGGCTATTTGTTATTTGTCAGAATTTTGATAACAATGCATCCGAATGATTCATAAGATTTATTTATTTTTTAAATTAGCATCCATTATTATTCATAATTATTAAAAATATATGATTTGACACACCGTTTTTAGATGAAAAAATATGCTCTCACGAAGGTCAAAATGTCCCTGAAAATCAATTTTTAGGGGCAAATATTGCCTCGCAATAAAAATGTAAATTTGTTTGTGTTGTCTATTTTGTGTTACATATTGTTTATATATTCAAGAGGGGAGTTTTTCTGATAATGTCATTGTTTTGCAGTTCTGCGTAACGGAGCATGGCAAACCATCATATGGAAACAGGTGACCCTATCTTTCGCTTTCTTTCTGCGTCTTTTTCCCTACTCTATTCCTCTGTTTCCCCTCCTTTCTGTCAATGATGCTTTCATTTCCATCCTGTAATTTTTATGGTAACACCTGCTTTTTTCAGTTCACCTTTCACTTCCTTTTTTTTTACTTTCTCTTTTTGATTTTGTACATCCTGCTGTGTGTTGCTCCTTCTTTCTTTGTTTCAAGCACTGTGGTCTCTTTCTTAATCTCATTTTCTCCCTCCTCATGCTGTTGCAATGCTGCACCTGCCCACTAGGTGGCAGTGGGAGACATAGTCAAGGTGACCAATGGGCAGCATCTTCCGGCTGACATGGTCATAGTGTCCTCCAGGTCAGCACCGCAGTGTGTTTGTGTGTGTATCCGTGGGGTTTGTCATCCTGTGTCTGTACTGTAGCGTAATTTATAGCAGTGAAAAATAAAATGTAATTTTGGGAGTGTGTTACAGGAAAATATGTGTGTGTTATTTATGTTTATGCGCAGCTGGTTTGTGTTCAACATCTGCTGCTGTTTTTCTCACAGTGAGCCTCAGGCCATGTGCTATACTGAAACATCCAACTTAGATGGTGAGACCAACCTAAAGATCCGACAGGTACATATTACATATAAATGTATCTGTATATAATGTGTTTTAAGAGTATAACATGGTTGTTGTCTGTTAATTATCTGTTTCAGGGTCTCTCTCTTACAGCTAGTTTTCAGTCTCTGGAGGAACTGATGGCTTTGACTGGTCGTCTTGAATGTGAGGGCCCAAACAGACACTTGTATGACTTCACTGGAACACTGCGCTTAGACAACCACAAGTACATCAACTTTATAATTATTATAATATTAATTATTAACTATTAATAAAAAGTTGAAATAGAACTTGCATACACACACACACACACACACACTACATTCATTCATCATGTGTTTGTATTACAGCCCAGCTCCACTTGGGCCAGACCAGGTGTTGTTACGAGGAGCCCAGCTCAGGAACACGCAGTGGGTTGTGGGAATTGTAGTTTACACTGGACATGATTCAAAGCTTATGCAGGTAAATAAATTATAAATATAATTATAAATAATTAAATATATAGAATATATAGAATAATATGCAACATTTAAAGGAGTATTACCTTGGCTACTGTATCAAATGCACTATTATTATTATTAGTAGTAGTAGTAATATTGAAAATATCAATAATTAAAGCTAAAAATAAATATAAAAATAAATACAAAAAAATGACAGAAACAGAATAAAATAATAAAACAATTTAAAATTAAAATAATAACTGAAAATATACAATTAAAAATGGACTAAATAAGCTAACTGAAAGTGAGTTAAATAAATACTGTAATAACTGATTAAAATATAGTATATTTTATTTTACATCCTACTGACCCCAAATTTGAACAGTAGTGTGTGTTCAAATTGTTTTTGAGCATTAATATGTTTCCATCCCGCAGAATTCAACTAAAGCTCCGCTGAAGCGCTCTAATGTGGAGCGTGTGACAAACATGCAGATCCTGGTTCTGTTCTGTATTCTCCTGGTCATGGCGCTGGTCAGCTCCATCGGCGCAGCCATATGGAATACACAACACACAGATGAGGCTTGCTGGTACCTTTCTCGTGCAGGTGAAACCCGCAAGGAAACCTGCATTGCCTTTTCAGAATTTTTTTTGTACCTGTTCACTTAATAGCACTTATTAAAACAAAAATAAATACTTTGGTTAAGTTTGCAAATGTTAGCCTTTATAAAATAAGCATATGTGGTTGTGTATCCAGGTGACATCTCTCTGAACTTCTGGTACAATCTGCTAACATTCATCATCCTCTATAACAACCTGATTCCCATCAGCCTCCTGGTCACGCTAGAAGTGGTCAAATTCACACAGGCTCTCTTCATCAACTGGGTAAAATAATAAAATATAATAATCACCAACTGCATTGGTATAAGTGTTAAAATACTTTTTTTTTTTTTTAAATACTATTTTTTCGCCAAAACCATGAGCACAGAACTCTTGATTCTCTGTGAATAAGTGCTTTGTTCTTCATGCATGTTTACAGGATGTTGAGATGTATTACGCCGAGACAGACACTCCCGCTATGGCCCGAACGTCTAATCTGAATGAAGAACTCGGCCAAGTGAGGAGAATCTCCTCCTATTAACTTTTTCAGACGTTTATTTACCTCTACTCCAGTACATCTTCTTCACTTTCTCTTTCTTTTTCAGGTAAAATATCTGTTTTCAGATAAGACCGGCACTCTCACCTGCAACGTCATGCACTTTAAGAAGTGCACGATAGCTGGAATTACATACGGGTAATAGTAGTGTTTCTTTGCTTTCGTCCATCAATACACTCACATTATCTCTGTGCTTTGCATCGTTCTGCCTCTATTAGTGTGCATTGATCTGTTACTTTTTGTTTATATTTGTGTGAGTGGCCACTGATCTATAATGCTGTCTCCAGGCATTTCCCAGACCTGGACTGCGATCGATCCATGGAGGACTTCAGGTCAGATGCCGCCGATTCTATCTTTGTCCTGCACCCTAGTGAATATTATGCAGGTGTAAGAGGATAATGTGCTTTATTACGTTATGCTGTCCATTACATCTCTTTTTTGTGTTTTTTTTTTTTTTGCTGCAGTCACCTTCCCTCTACAAGTCATAATTCCACTGAGTTTGATGATCCTGCTCTTATCCAGAACATTGAGAAGAATCATGTAAGAGCTGTTATTATTCTGTCATAGCTTGGATATTAAAAGAGTTTCTTGTGAGTTACGTATGTTAATAGTTAAAAGCTGCTTCTTTTATTTCTCTATAGCCTACATCCCCGCAGATTTGTGAGTTTTTGACCATGATGGCAGTTTGTCATACTGTTGTTCCTGAGAGAGAAGAAAACCAAATTATCTACCAGGCTTCTTCACCGGGTACCTCAACCTTTTTGTTTAATTTAAAAACATTTCATGTCTTTCAATCCTTTTCATGTTTAGCAGTGTAAGGTTGTGCATTTGTGTAAAAAATTGATAGAATTATAATATATTATTTATTTTAAGTTTTTTGTTTTTTCAGAATTTCTTTATTTTTTTACTTATTTTAAGTAAGAAATATACTAATATCAATTAATTAATGTAATATTTAATATAACTAATTAATATTAATTTATTTTTATATGTACACATACTACCTTTGAAAATTTTGAGTCAGTAAGGATGCATTAAATTAACAAAGTATTTATTTATAAAATATTTACAGTACTGTGCAAAAGTCTTAGGCTACTAGTATTTCCAGGTAGGTTTTTTTTAAGCATCTTGGAGACGTTGCCACATTTCTTCTGGATTTAGTCTGTCTCAGTTTGTTCTGTTACTTCATGTGATTCCAGAC
>JAUMHE010000040.1:1602419-1626994 GCA_032359235.1 Enteromius mattozi | reverse complement strand
AATCTCACTGCATTATTACTATTAATGACTAAAATAATGTTTGGAAATGTAAACTGATATTTCCAACTGACACGCTACCGCAAAAGATACAAATAATTGACTTAAAACCATTTTTTGTTGGTGACAATACTAGTGGCCTAAGACTTTTGCACAGTACTGTATAATATAAAAAAAAATCATATAAATGCTGCTCTTTTGAACTTTCTATTCATCAAAGTATCCTAGAAAAAAAAAATATTTAAAAAAAATAGTTTTCACAAAAATATTACACTACACTACTCTTTCAATATTCATTATAATAATAAGAAATGTTTCTTGAGCAGCAGTTCCATGTAGTAAAATGATTACATTTCTGAAGGATCATGTGACACTAAAGACTGGAGTAATGCTGAAAATTCAGCTTTGTCATAACAGGAATAAATTGCATTTTAAATGTATTAACATAGAAAGCAGTTAATTTAAACTGTAATATTATTTCTTGGTATAACAGTTTTTACTGAATTTTTTAGCCTTGGGGGCTTTTAACTGATGTTTCCATAATCTTGTGTTTTCAGATGAAGGAGCTCTGGTTAAAGGTGCTAAAAGTCTGGGCTTTGTTTTTACGGCACGAACCCCACATTCAGTCATCATAGAAGCGGTTAGTATGTGTTTTCTTGCCATTATAATGAATCAAAACTCTTTGTATGGTACTTTCTATGCTAAATATGTACATTTCTTGGGTTTGTTTTCTCAGAGAGGAAAAGAGCAGACATACGAGCTTCTTAACGTACTAGAATTTTCCAGGTGAACTCTCATAGCTTCACACATACTCACAACATCACAAAAACACAGTACGTTGTGTTTCAATGTCTGTGCCTTGTTTGCAGCAATCGCAAACGGATGTCAGTGATTGTCAGAACACCTACGGGAAAGCTTCGACTTTATTGCAAGGGAGCGGTGCGTTACGTAAACCACACAATTAGCATAGAGACAGAGTTTGGTATGGGTTTAATTGTATGGCACAAGCCATTGTAATGTAATGATGTCATGCATGCATTACAGGACAATGTGATTTTTGAGCGTCTGAATGAAGCGTCACAGTATAAAGACCTGACCGTGGCCCATTTGGAGCAGTTTGCCACAGAAGGTGAAGAGTTTCTCGATATGTCATTGTTTTGAGGTTTGACATTTTATCTTCTCTTTGGATTAATGTTGGTTTGTGTTTGCTTGCGTTTGCAGGGCTGCGGACACTTTGTTTTGCATATGTGGACCTCGAGGAGGGGGCATATCTGGAGTGGCTGAAAGAGTACAACCGTGTCAGCACTGTGCTTAAGGACAGAGCCCAGAAACTGGAGGAATGCTACGAACTCATAGAGAAGGTATGTAATCTATGCCATGCATGTCACTATTTACCGTAATCAAGAGTGTTGTGTTCAAGGGTCAGTGTGTCAGGTTTATGATTCTTACATTATACAGTGTTTGGAAAAACCGGCCATTCAACTCATTCACTATTCACAATATTAATAGCAAAGAGAGAAAGAAAATATGTATATTCAGACCAGTTAGAATTTTGTATGTTACATATTCATCATGTTCTGAATGATGAAAAAACATAATTCAGACTGAAAAAAGTTTCTTGATTCTACAAGTTTCTTACAAAAAACTGATTCTATTTTGTAAGTAATTAAAAAATATTTTAATAATGTATCATACAAACACATGCATGAATATATTTAAGAAAAAAAATAACTTTTATGTATTAAATATTTTTAATTCTAATGTAAATTATATGATTATAAATACAGACATGCAAATACATGTAAATATTTTTTAAATATGTTCTGTGTGTGTTTGTATTTATATACATAGAGCACACACATATTATGCAAACAAAAACTTTTCTTTTGTATGCGATTATATATATTATTATATACATATATTATATATGAATGGATATACTGTACTGGAAAAAAATGCAGATACAGTATATCCATTTATCCATTCACAAACCTATTTGTAGCAACTTAGTATCTTTGACTTAGTATCTTAAAAAACCAAAAACTTTAGTGCCTATTTGTGTAGGAGGGAGCAACTCTGTGTTATGTTCATTATACATGAAAACGTCTGGTGCCGAGACTAGCATCTTTTGCACATGGCTGTCCTCCAGATGCAGTGCTTTGACTGGTCAACAGGTGGCATTGTAACATTACATTTTTACACTTCTGAACTCAAATTTTGTATAAGGTGGTGCTCTTTTGTTCTCTCATTAATCGCTACAAGCTATAAACTCTCTGCCTCACCGTCAAGCCGGATTACACAGTACTGCAAAACCTCAAAACTACTGAGATCTGAGCCCCAGGACACAGACGCTGTTATATGGAGCAGTGAAAATCCAGTTTGTTGGGTTCTGTGTGCTTTTCAGGGCTCTGGCCCAGATTAGTAGTCTGAGGAGGGGTTGGTATACCACAGCGAGGATAATTACCTGCACCAGTCTGCCAAGAGTCCCATAAAACCAGAGTCAACAACACTACTGTGTTACCTCTCCACATATACATAAATACACCAAAAACTCCTCAAATATCCCCCCCAAATACACGTACTCTCACAGAGGGAGAGAGGAATTATTAAAAAGAAGTGCATAAGGCATGGTGAAAGATGTCAAGGTTTTGGGTTGCCTGTATTTGCTGAGTTTCTGTGTGCGGCTGTATTTAGTAGTGCTTTCAGCTATGGTTTGAGGTTTTCAAAACATGAATGATACTTCAAATTGAGCAATTTTTGAAGAAGGTTATTACTTTGTCAAGAAGTCGTTACGCTATTACTTTGTCAAGAAGTCAGACTTGAATTCTTGCCTGTAAAAAATAAAATACGTTTAAAAATCATATAGAATGGCATTAAAGAATGGACTTAAATCAAGATATAAGGTTCAATAAAGTAATATCCTAGTAGGGCTGTCACGATATTAGATTTTTCACACCACGGTTGTTGTGGCCAAAAGAATTCACGATATCAATATATCGCGAGAAATCTTTGGGGAAAAAACTTTAGCTGTCAAATTATTTTTTACTTTGTTTATTTAGTTTTTCTTTTTTACCCATGCAACAAACATAAAGAGACAGATAAACGGGGCACATGCATTGCATGCACTCTGGGTTTCTCTGTCTTCTTTGAAGCTCCCTATGAAATTACAAGAGAGAAAATATGGTCAAGATCAACAGTATGATGAATAAATATAAATGGCGCTGGATAATTTACGTGTCATGTTACCATAAGTTATCATTTTAAATATCATGGTTATCGTCATACCCAAAATTAACACGATGTCGATATTTCATGATTTCAGTGTCACGGGTATCGTCAATATCGGTATATCGCGACACCCCTATATCCTAGTAAACCACACATAACATCCTAGCATTAGAATCAAGTTTATTTTCTTAAGTTACAGATTAGGATGCAAGATTATAAATTTAAAGTGATCAGTTAATTTTTTTTTTTTTTTTATTAAAATACCGTAATTTTATTTTAATTTTAAAATACACATAATTTTATTAGCCATTAACATTTATACACTTAATATGGTATATTGATCATTCACTATATTTTTATAAATTTGGTTAAATTTAATAGTTAATTTCAGTTTTTTTAAAGTTTGCATTTTAAATATATATATATATATATATATATATATACATACAAATATAGAATTTATATATTTGCTTAATTCATTCACAGAACTTGCTGTTACTGGGTGCCACTGCTATAGAAGACCGACTACAAGCGGGGGTCCCGGAAACCATAGCAACACTCATGAGAGCCGACATCAAGATCTGGGTTCTGACTGGAGACAAGCAGGAGACGGCCATCAATATTGGTGTGTGTCATACATGGTTATATACTGATTCCACAAAGTCACACCATTTTTTTGAGTCTGTATTAGCATATTGTCAATAGAACAGCACTTGTAGTCAGATTTGTAGAACTAATGTAGAAATCCATAACTGATTATATCATTGATGTTTGACATCAGATGATCATGGTAGCACCTAGGGTGATGTATATGGTTAATTTTATTTAACATTTGTTGCTGTGCACATCATTGGTGCTGAAAAACCTGTTGGTCTGTTTTGCTGGGTTAAGAGGGCTTTTGTGCATGTGTCAGCTGGACAGGGAGACCAGATAAACCAATAAAACCAGACAAGCAAATGGTTTAAGGGTTTCTTTTTTTTAAAACATGGATTACATAAAGACACACCTGTTCAGAAACTGGTAAATGAGCCTTTTTGTTTGTTTGCTAAGATACTTTATGTATTTTTTTAATTATGTTATCAGTCAAAGGTTTTTTATAAGGTACAATCTAAAATCTAAATGTAAAATATTTAAAAAACGTTTTATATAATATTACTATTTCTCACATCACATTTTTTTGCAGATTGGAGTAATAGCTGCTCTCAGAGGAATAAATAAATTTTTAACAGTTTTATTATAACAGAAAATGCTTATTTTAAATAGTAATATTTTTAACAAAATAGCTATTTTCTCTGTAGTTTTGATGAAATAAATGCAGCCTAGGTAAGCATAAATGACTTATTTCAAAAACTTTATGATTATGTATTTTTTATTCTGCGGTATATTATATTGTTAAGCTAAAATACCTATTTGTATTTTAATTTCATCATAAATTGCAGACAGCAGCTTTAAAGTAGGCTGACGAGGACGTGTGACACAACACAATACAATATCAAACAGACACTGATTGAAAACACAGAAGCGGGCTCCTAGACTAATGAAATGGCAGGACAGACAGATAGGTGGTCAGGCGGGCGCTGCAGACAGACAGCTCAAAATAAATTGGGTGAGAATGGAGATAAACCAGCAGACAGCAGACAGGCATTAGTGGGTAATGACAGATATACAAAGAGGTTAAGTTGTTGTTGGGGTGTGTATGTGTGGCTTTGTGTAACGCCTCTACTGTAACTCTCCACTGTGTCTCAGGTTACTCCTGTAAGCTGGTGTCACATGGCATGTCCCTCATCATCGTCAATGAAGATTCCCTGGATGTGAGTACATATTGTGTTTTTGTATGTGTGTGTGTGTTCTCAGGCTGTCTCTGGAGGACTCTGGGTGTGGACAGGTGAGGGAAGTGTGTGTCTTTGTTCTCGTACAGGTGAAGGTAATTAAGGTGTCTGGTGTCATCACTGAGAACATGATGAAAGCGTGATAGATCGTATGGACACACATATGAGCAGAACACACACTCATATGTGTTATGACATAAAAGCAGATGGGAAAAAGCTGAAAAGCACACACAGGTGATTTTTCAATAAGAGGAATGTTTTTGTCCTCTAGGATGATTTTAAATGCGTCGTCATTCCAGTTTTAAAAGGTGAATTATAATAGCTATCAATTTTATTGTGTCTCTTTAATAATGTTTTCCTTTTTATTTCAACTACTCTCTACTTTGCCGACTTCTCTATTTTTCTCACACACATAAGGTTAATTACTTCCAGGTAAAGATAGTCATACTAGGGAGCTCGTAAAGTCTCAGATCTCTGAGAACAGTCGGCTAGACAGAAGAGCATCACACACAAATAAGCATTCATAAACACACACACACACACGTAGACTGAACTGAGTACTGGAAACAAAATGCTCCTGGGAAGCAGCAGGATTTATGACTGTTCTGCATGGAAATCTTTTCAGACTATTCCCTGTTTAGAATTAACAATGATAATGGTTTGTAAAAACACTGTTGCCAGATTTTTGGACCATTATGCTTCCAGTTATTGTGTTTGTGAAATGAAAACAGTATGTTCAGATGAGTCTTATAGTTGTTGTTGTTGTTGGATAGAGACTTTAAGAGGACATGCTATATTGTAAATAGAATTATGGCTAAAGGGTATTGATAGCACATCGGTAGCATTGAATTGCTTATATTAAACCCAAAGAATAATTTTTTAGATGAGATCCAAGAGTTTGTTTGCATGCCTAATGTTGCATGTGAGTAAAAAAGATTGTATCGATTTTTAGTTTCGATTTTGTTTTTACATACCCATTTGTTAAAAAGTAAAAAAATGTTTTTTAATGTTTTTGAAAGAAGTTTCTTATGCTCACCAAGGCTGCATTTATTTGATCAAAAATACAGTTAACAAGCCATCAAATATAATATTAAATGCAATTTTATATTAAGATGATACTGGAAAATATTATTACAATTTAAAAATTATGGTACATATTTTAGCTATGATGAATTGACCAATCAGCATCCAGAAATGGATCTATATAGGTCTATGTTAACTATTCTTATTTTATCAGTAATTACTTGCCATGTAACCTTTTTTAATAAAAAAAAAAAAAGTGGCAAAAAATCATAATTAGTGTGAACACTCCTGATTAGCTTAGTCTGAAGCCTGTGGCCTGGCAGCCGGTTTTTGTGGTTATAATAGATGGCGATTAATAAATGATAGTGTTGTTTTTGTTCTGCCTCTAATGGGCCGCCATTTGCAGTAATCAATATTGTGCTTTTGAAAATTTTCCAACCACCTTATGGGATTTATTGAATGAGTGTTTAATGGCCTTTGTATTTGTACGGTTTATGCAGCTAGTAAAAAATAACATAGTAAGATTGATGTTTTGTGGAGATGGGCAGCTTTCGTTTTGGCTAAAATCTCCAAAAGAATTCTTTCTTATCTTACCAAGCTCTTAAAATAACCCACAATACCTCAGACACTGCTGGGGTGAGCCTAATGTCACAGCTGTGTGTTTGTGTGGAAGATATGGAGTGTGTGTGTGTGCGTGAAAGACAGCTGCCGTTTTGTGTAAAGCACAGTTGGGCCAACACATCACACTCCTTCATGTCTTCTTCCTTTCTTTCTCTCTGTTATCTTTATAATGCCCAAATAAGTTGATCATTGTTGATAGTGTGAGTGGTCGATTTTCTCTGTCTCTTCTGTCACACAGCTCCTCCTCCGTCTGTCAGCGGCTCCCAAATTTACAGGAACAGTGTGTGCATTAGAGTGTGTTGGAGCGTAAGTGTGTGTGTGGGGTGAGGAGTAACGCGATCTCCTTTTGGCGCTCAATCTCGTCAAAACAAATTCTGCCAGCAAAGCCTCCTGGGTAAACATGATGGCTTTTGACTCAGACTCTATGACAAGTTCCATCTGTCTCTCTACTGTGACACACACACACACACACACACACACACGGTCCCATTCAGACAGCTGGTGTCCTTGTAACACACACAGAGCCATTCTTACCCAAACATTTTCTCTGCCTCCTTCCTTTGTCGCACATATTCTTTCCATGGCCCACACAAATTCGCTCTTACTTTCCCAGACACACACACACAGCTGTCTGTCTGATCTTTCCGATAGGCTGCGTTCCACGTTTGCTGTCACACTGCCTGTATTACATGACTTACACAAACACACTCACTGAAGTCGTCATTAATCATATACACACAGTTTGTGCTCCTCTTTTCCGTTCTCTTTGTGTAATACAAATACTATACACAGAGCTGAGGTCAACACATGCGCAAGACGACTGACATGTGATCGAAATCTCTGTCACGCACACTATTTGGGGGCCAGGTATTACACAGGTATCCACATGTTTCTTTGTTTTATAAGTATGGGGCTGTTTCTGGTATTTAAAAGGGTAGTTCTTACTAAAATTCCGTTAGTACTTAAATTCTGTTAGTACTTCTCAAAGGTTGTTGTTGTTGTTGTTTTATACTTGTATGGGGTTTTTTTGAAATGCAGTGAAAAGGTGATCATTTTATCGGTTTATGCAACCAATCCTATACTATAAGAGTTCATAGTGACTTCTAAAAAAACGATCAGTACCATAAATGTGGTCGATATGACTTGTGAACTGTATTCCAAGTCAAAAACCTTGTGATGGGATTTTACCTGTTTATGCTTTGAGTTTTTACTAACTTTTATGGCAATAGTGGAACGTTTAGGTGATCTGTTCTTTTAAACTCTATGAAATTCTTATACAGCGAATATAATCCAGGTTTTTTATTATACATCATATTTACTTAAATATAGAAAAAATGTTTTTTTCTGAATTTCTGAGGTCATTTAAATTAAAAACAAAGAAGCAAATAATTCAAATTTAAACAAGGCCTCTCATTCATTATTGTTGTTGTAAAGTAATAAAAATGGTGCAAGGTTACAGGCGCAAATTTCATATATATATAATATAATATAAAACATATGTACATACATATATACACTCACACACACAGTAGTCAACATTTGAAGTGGATCAAAAAAGTTTTAAATTTTGGTTTTAGGACAACTTTGATGAAAGTTTTGATCCACTTCAAATGTTGACTACTGATATATACATTTTTAATATAATTTATAATATAAAACATACTTTTTTAACTTAAGCCATGACCCTTTCTGTTTGTGTGTGTGTGTGTGTGTGAGAGAGAGAGAGAGCTCAGTTTATGAACTGCCTTGCTGCTACATTGCCATTGAACGGATAAGGTGACCTGTCATGTCACAGCAGTTGGCCTTAATGTCTCACTCACTCACTTGTCTGTGTGTGTGTGTGCATGTGTGTGTTTTCTCTATGAATGGAGAATGTGATCTGTGATATGTAACACCAAAGGGGCCTTTCTCTCTATTCTAAATATAAATGTGATAAGATCCCTTTCGCAGGAACCTGAGAACACAACAAAGCTGCAATGTGCGTGAGTGTGTGTGCGCTTGTACAGTAGTGTTTTCCATAAATGTATGTGTGTTTGTGAGAACATGCACTCTATTCAGTTCCCAGCACAAAGACGTACAGAAAATAACATTTAGTTTGGATCATGAAATACTTTCACTTCGAGTATCTGTCAGGGAATGACATAGAAAAATGTACAGCACATCCCAAATAGGGGAAGTCTGGAGTCTAAATGAGTCCTTAATGGGTAAAACTCTAGAGTTCCTCATCAGGATTTCCAAGCAAGAGGTCTGAGTAGAAATTACAGAGTAATAATTAAACATGGGGGTGTTGTCTATGCATCACCAACAGCTGGCCAATAGTCTCGGTCAAGTCGTCCTATCCTGTCAATCAAATATATCTTCAAAACTCATCACCACCTGAAATCATCCTGTCTGTATCTCAGATCATTTGGGAGACACTAGTACTAGTCTTGCATACTATATAGCAAAGGTTTCCAAGTTGTTGTTTTTTTTGTTATCCTAGATATTTTAAGTTATCATTTAATCTTTTGTTTATTTTAATATTTAATATTAGATTGTTTTATTATTTATTTTTTTAAAAATGAAGGATTTTTGATTGCCATTTTACACATTTAAATGCATCAAAAAATACCCACTGATCAACATCTATAATACAATAAAATATTTGCAATTAATATGTTGCTTTTAAAAAATATTTTAGTAGTTACAGTTTTTAACCTGGTTAGTTTCAGTGACATTTTTAAAATCATTTGGTATCAGTAACAAACAATGAACAATACATATATACAATTTAATTATAGTAACTATTTTAATATATATTAATTTTATGCATTTAAAATGTAAATTAAAGGGGACAATGGAAGCAATCAAAGAATTTTTAAGTTATATAGTAAATTAAAAAAGAAAATCAATAGAATAGAAAAAGAATAGAGCAAACTATAGAGACATTTTTTGTTTGTTAATTGCATAATAATTAAAAAGAAAAGCTAGTATAAAGAAAAGTATTTACTAATGAATGAATGAATGAATTTGTTTGTTTTTGCTTTTCTTAAGTAATTGCATGGTTATAGTTAGTGAAACTGTATCCCTTGAGTAATGTATGATGATTTCTGTGTTCAGTGTGGTGTTTGCCCAGGGATTAAGATTTGGTGACTGTTAGCGGTTCCCATGGACACGGGGGTGGCAGCCGAGATAGTGAGAGGTTTGACTGGCAAGTTCTTCTGGCTTATTAGCACCTCTGTGTTGGAGTATTACGATGTTTACTGCAACGCGAAGCTAATTGCTCACACGCACACAAACCCACGCACCCACTCATACACAAACATTTCCAGGTCATTAATGTGGTCATTTAATTGTTAAATAAATAAGATATGCAAACAGTCCTGTTAGTCCCAGATAAAGATTTATAAACTCACACCCTGAAGAGAGACACACTGATGCATCCTGTCTGAAGTTGAGGAGTTAATACTAAATCAACCAGTCATGAGTGTCTAATGGAGAGAGAGCGGAAAAGAGAGAGCTGTCTTTAATAATAAACTGGGAAATTTAGTTGGTAATGAATTACCAGTAGCTGTTTTCTTAGGCCACTGTTTATACACGTAGACACACACACAAATGCTTTGACTTTCAGCAATCCCTTGATCCATAATCAGTCTTAATTCTTCCATTACGTTTCTGTTTTTCTTTCCCTCATGTTTTCCCGGGAAAGGTGAACGCAAACAGGAATTCCTGAATGAGAAGATAAACACACACACACATTAACAGGCTAAACATGTTCGGGTTGAGCTGAGGAGAGGAGATGAGCTCTAGTTACTCAGGAATCTTGATGGCTGATCTCAGCTCCCCTATAAACCGTTTCCCAAAACCTCACTCCTCTGTCTACATAGGCAGCTGCCTTCTGAGGGAACATCCTAACCACCTTGGAAAGCCTATACCCAGGACTATGATTAGTTTCAATAGAGTCTGATATTAGCACGTTTCTAAGCTAACAATCCAATAATCATTATAAGCATAAAAATACAGGCAGATAATAAATAAAATAACTAAATTGTTTGGCATTTTTTAGTTTTAGCAATACCATTCAGTGTTTAAAGAAAAATACATATACCTTTAAAAGGAGCACTTGGTTATTAATATACTTAGTGTACTTTAAAATAATATATTTAAGAGTAAAGTGAATGTAATATTTTGAGATTTACAAATAGCATACAAATGTATGATTGTTCAAATTTATATTACTTTTATATTACATTTCTCTTTCTATTGTTTATTTATATTTTTAAAAATAATTTATGGTAAACTAAAATAAGCCTTAATGTAATTCAATCAAAACTTTTCTGTCATGTATTTAAAAATATTTATAATTATATTTTGTAATTAAACATTTGTGGCAATTTAGTATATTTAAAATTATTGATGATTAATGATAATCGAATTATAATCAAATGCCTTACATGTGCTTTATTATGTTAGTCAACACTAACAATCAAATTAAGCATAATAAAATACTATTAAAACAATAATTTGGTAACAGTTTACAATAAAGTTCATTAGTTAACAGCATTAGTTAACGTGAACTAGGAATAAACGAGACTGCTACAGCTTTTATTAATATTAGTTAATGTTAATATCAATCACAAGTTGTGTTGTGAACTATTATTATAGGTAACAATGAAAGACTGTATTTTTTTAAAGTTAACAAAGATGAATAAATGCTGTAATAAATTTATTTTTCATTGTTTGTTCATGTAAGTTAATACATTAACTAATGTAAAAAAAAGTGACACCTTATTCTAAAATGTCACCAATAATTTCAAGTTTATTTTAAAGTACTTTGCATTATCACAAAGTACATTTTTTAAGTGTTCTTGTGTTAAGTCATGAAAGTACACTTAAGTGGACTTGTATTTCATGTAAGTGGTTCTTAAAGGGATAGTTCACTTTTAGTTGGTCCCCACAATATAGTGTTTTAGATAGTTTCAGCAACATATTGATTAGAGTCGGCAGTATGGAGTGAATTCATCCTCTGTGTTACACGAAGGCTGTCGTAGCGCTGACAGAGACTTCAACAGCTGCGTTCATGTGTGTTTGTGTGTGTGTGTGTGGCCGCCAGCGCCGTGCCTCATTGCGTGCTGCGTCGTCCACATGGTTCTCGTTACAGATTGAAGGATGTTTGTTTTCTCTATTAGTGACTCTGTCCCATTATCAAGATCTCAATCAGAAACCGCCTGCAACCACAACTCAATAAACATGCACGCACATATTTCACCTTTTCTTTTTATCTCTCCCATGTCTCATATGTGCATTCATGCACACACACACACATGTTTGACTGCTTATCTTAATGTGGACATACCTTATGTTTTTAAGAAAATGCTTACTAGCTACCATTTAGTTCTTGACAAAAATTCCTCCCTTCCTCCTTACTTTATCATATTTCTGTTTCTATTTGCCAATATAAAGTTCTTGTTGGCCAACAGTTCATGCTTTCGAGTCCTTTAAGGGCTTAGGGTGTCTCGGGTGACAGGATGATGTGTAACAGGTGTGTGTGTGAGAGAGATTGTGCTAACAGCCCCAGTGACACCACTTAAAACATCCCCTTCAACTTCCTTTGGCATTACGCTCTTGCTGTGATATGTGTGTGTGATCCATGTGTGTGCGTGAGAAGTGTGTGAAGTGTACTGTTAGGGAAATAAATGTGTGCTGGCATGCTTCTCAGGAAAGGATTGAAGCGGTTTTATATAGCAATGGACATGGTATAGAAATTAAACTGTAAAACTGACAAATATGGATGTATTGTTATATGTGTATTTATGGGTTTTTATGCTCATAAATATTCTCCCTTTCTTGCCCCCCCAGGCAACCAGGGCCACACTAACAGCTCATTGCTCCTCACTGGGTGACAGTCTGAGGAAGGAGAATGAGTTAGCACTCATCATAGACGGACAGACGCTCAAATATGCCCTCTCTTTCGAAGTGCGCCAGGCCTTCCTCGACCTCGCTCTGTCCTGCAAGGCCGTCATCTGCTGCAGGTGCTGTATATAGACCGAAACATACATAAACATCCTCACAAATGCATTAAAATCACTGCATTTATATACACACTAATGATAAACGCTCTTTTGGAGAAATACAAATAAAATCAGTAGAGATACAATTTTATAACGGCATCTCACTCACGATATGAGAGAGTGTGTGTGGAAGTTTGTGTGTCTAAAATGTGTATTTATTTATTTTATTGTACTTGTACATATACTTTATATTTAGTTATTGTTTTATTTAAAGCTATCTATCGATCTACTGATTTCGATGGAATAAAAGTAGTTGATAATATTATTTAATTACTGTGGAAACCCTTTTCCACCATTGAATAAAACATTTAAAAATGTTATTTCGACTTTTTATCTTACAATTCTGACTTTTTTCTAAGAACTGTGTGATACAAACTCACTTTTTTTTTTCTCAGGATTGCTAGCTATAAAGTCAGAATTGCATAATAAACATGAAATTGCGAGTTATAAAGTCAGAATTGCAAGATATAAGCTTTTTTTCTCAGAATTGTGGGATATAAACGTGCAACTGTGAGTTATAAAGTCCAATTCTAAGAAAAAAAAGACTGAATTATGAGTTTATATCTCACAAATCTGACTTAACTCACAATTGCGTGTTGTAAATCAGAATTGCAAAAGTCACGATTGTCAGATTCTTAGAATAAAGTAAGAATTGTGATATTATTTTAGTTTGACGATATTTTTTTCAGAATTCAGAGTTTATTTCTTAGAATTGCAAGTTTATGTCTCTCAATTCTCGCAATTCAGAATTGTGAATAAGTTGTAATTTCTTAATTTCTTTATTTAGGGGCAGAAACGGGCTTCCATTATTTATTTATTTATTTATTTATTTATATACACATAAATATTTAAATAAATAAACATAAATAAACTTTTTATAACATGTATGGAGATAGAAATATGTATCTATACAGTAAATATTCTTCTCATTACACAACATACAGTATTTCTATTTTCATTTCTTGCAATATTTAGTCATATAAAAATATTCTTTATATGTTTACAGTATACTGTGTATTTTATAATTCTATGATATGCATTTTCCCCACATCTTTAGCTACATACAGGAAAAATGCAGTTATAATAAAAGTTAATATATTAATAATTAATATAGAGGTATAACATTAACCTAGATTAATTTAATTTGATTACAAATATTTGATTTCTTTTTTTTATAAGTAATAACTTCATAAGCATAAGTCTCAGTTTGCTCATCATATAATTACATTGTTGTCTGGGAGAAACATTTAAGATATTAAAGAGATCTTCTCTGGTGTTTTTATTTATTTTGGGTATTCATTAGCACTGAACAGCTGCGTGTGTGTGTAAACCAAAAAACCCTACCTTTATTTCTCAAAATGAGAGATTTTGCTCTGTATGGATGTGGGTGTATGTGCGTCTTTATGAAAGGTTGTGTCTTGCCCTGGGTGACTAAATAACTGGTGAGAATAAGCGCTTGGCTCCCAGAACAGAGAGGCTGTGCAGAGGTAATGTAATATACTCAGCTCTGTGCAAAATGTCAAACTAATGACTCACTTACTGTCATTATACACTCACACACTCTCACACACAGGTAGACAATGCAGTCATTCACATAACATTGTTGAATACTGTAAATGTTTATCTGAACATAATCTGAATATAAATAAGCGTGCTGTAAGTTTCAGACAGTTCTGATTCGATAATAAAGTGTGTTTCCATCTGTGAGAGGGAGTAATTGACTTGCTGTTGCATGAAGCCCATATCCGGACTGTGGTCTCCAAGGTCCTACAAACCGACTGAACCAACCCTTCCAGCACCCCCCACACCGTCCCGAACCGCACAAATCCACAGACAACCAGTAGAGAGGAGCACAAATGTGTGTGTGTGGAAGAGAAAGTTTGCATCTGTGTGTGTGCGCTCCATGCATGGTTTCCTGAGTTCACACTCTGTTTGTTTAAAGAGCTGCTTTAACCTTCTTATTTTCTGCTCAATTCCACCATGAAGAACATTAGCCAGCCTTTCATCTGCCTACTGCCTCAGATCTCCCCTCCGGCTCACTGTGATTTTGTGAGGTATAGAGTTATTGTGGAAAAAGGGTGGAATCGATCAACAAAATGACAAGAGAAAGTGCTTTGGGGAGGATTTGTCTTTTCAATTTTCGATTTTTATGAGTATACCATGCCCAGGCCATTAGGGTGATCATACGTCTCTACTAGCTCGCGCTTTTCTGGCCAATTTGTTTCGAAACTATGTATTTGCAGCACTTCTAATGTTACGGTCTCCTTTTGGTTAAGTATTTATGCTGTAGCATTTCTCATTTTTTGGGTAACAGCTGCTAAATGAATTAATGTGAATGCATGTCAGTGATCATTAATTTTTCTTGGAAATCACATCCAACACCTTCCATAGGGAGATTATATTGTGCTTCTCTGTTTTTAATGAAGTTTCGTGATTAGATGTCTTCTGGGCTTGCTGTGCTGATATAATGATTTTTTTAATACCCTAAAGTTTTGTACTGATTAAGTATTATATGTATTAATGGTCCAAAACCCATTTACGTCAAAACTTAGCTTGGTATATGTAAAAAATAAATAAATAAATATTGTTACAAAACATATTTACTTGAAGAAGTACCTCGCTATATGTAAAAAAATAAAATATAATAAAATTAATAAATATATATTTTTAAAAGCACTTTGGCATATATAGAACAATTAGGAATTATTCACCTAATATCTATTAGATTTTAAAAATTATTTTCAAGCACATGTATAAATAGACTATGCGAAGCTCCAAACATTGAAAAGGCATAAAGATGATTATTTTTATGATTTATATTTTAAGTAATTGGTAAATGCTACAATTTAAAGAGTAGTTAATCTAAAATGTGAATTCTGCCATCAGTTACTCACCTGATTTTTGTTTAGCGAAGATATTTTTAATATTCTCTCATGATTTTTGTCCATCGATGGATCAAAATCCATGCAATCAATCCATATGAAACAAGCAGTTTGATCCGTTTTCTGAAGAAGAGAATTTTTAATTTAATGTAAGATTTAATTTAAGCTTGAATTCACTTACAAACATTGATTAACACACAAACTTGATCGCAAGAGAACAAACCTCACTGGTTCTCATGCATCAAGCACAATGTGATTCAGACAGCATGCGTTATTAAACATTTTTGAAACATTTCTAATCAAGCACTCTATAGAGCACCCATCAAAAGTTCTTTCAGCCAATAGAATCACTTTACGGTCTAAATTGTTCATGACACCAAACCACTTCACACTCTTCAGTCCGATGATGTTGTCACTTTAATGAACAAATTCTGACATTATAGACGCATTATAAAGCACATTTGAGAAAACAGAAGTTGTATAGTACTTGTTTCCTGAGATGCCGTGTTTTTTTTTCAGGGTGTCTCCGCTGCAGAAATCAGAAATCGTGGATATGGTGAAGAAGCATGTGAAGGCCATCACTCTGGCTATCGGAGACGGAGCCAACGATGTGGGCATGATACAGACGGCACATGTAGGAGTGGGCATCAGTGGGAACGAGGGCATGCAAGCCACCAACTCATCTGACTACTCTATAGCCCAGGTCTGACACAAACACACTCATGTAATTCATTATTCTATGGCTCGGAAACGCACACACATCTCATCTTTAAAAACATAATTACACTACCACAACACAAAACACACAGCAGTCTTCTGCCCACAGCGCTGTTGTATCCGGGTAGCTGCTCCTGCAGTAATGGTTCACATGTGTTCCTGCGGGCAAACTAATTCTTCTCTCAACCGCTCTCTCTTTAGTTCTCATACCTGGAGAAGCTGTTATTGGTTCACGGGGCTTGGAGTTACAACCGAGTCACCAAATGTATCCTGTACTGCTTCTACAAGAATGTGGTTCTGTACATCATAGAGGTGTGTACATTAATCGCAATCAAGTGTGTGTGAGACTTTTAAAGAGATAGATCCCTTAAAAACGACAATTCTGTCATCGTCCGGCTTCATGTTCCCAACCTGTATAGTTTTCTTAAAAACACAAAAGGAGATGTTAGACAGAATGTTCACGCTTGCATTTCCATACAGTGGGTTTGATGCTATGTTTAAATAGCAGAACAAACTGTGTGCCAAGTCTGACATTAATGATTCAGAAATCCCCTGGTATGTGTTTTGTTGATAGAAACAGTGGATGGCTGTATTTCTCACACAAAGCTATAAAGTGGCTGTATAAAATTTTATTTTAGCTTTTTAAATGTATTTTACCTATATTTATTTTAAAATATATTTTAGAAAAAAAATTACATTTTGAATATATATTCAAATAGAAAGCTGTTATTTTTAATGCTAAAAATATTTCACAGTATTACTGCTTTTGCTGGATTTTGAATCAGTGTTACTTTTATATATAGAAAACAGTGGGCAACTATATTTTTCATTTATTTTTGGGCAGACGTTTTATTTAAACAACATAGTTTTGATTATGGAATGTGTTGTACTTAAAGATCAATTTTTAAAGAGAGTCATCAAAATTAGCCCTGATCCACTCTCTCTCTCTCTCTCTTTCTCTCACACACACACACAAACATGCTCAAATTGTTTTTTTTTCTCTTCTTTTGCTTGCCTTTTTTCACACAGACACCCTTGCGTACATTAAGTAGACTGCTTGCAGCTGTTTATGGAAGTGTTTGACAGTGATAAATGAGATGCCCCCTCTAGTCTCTGCTTTCCATCACTTACACACACACACACACACACTCTCTCGCAGGCACAGACAAAGAGCCGCTGACCCCTATCTATAGTGCCTGGGTCCTTCCAGTTCAAAACTGCATACCAGATACACACTGTCATTCGAGAGCTGTGTGTGTGTGTGCGCGCTAGGTAGAGTGTGAGCTTTTCTGACAGGGTCACCGTTCTGTCCGCTGGAGCATTTGTCAGCTGTGCCACCCCTTAAAATGGCAGCAGGTGCAGAAACATGCCCCCCTCATTCGCCCAAGGACTCTGCCTATATGTGTGTGAAGAGTTGGGTAAAGGTTAAATGTTTAGATGTCTCTATATTTGTGGAATGCGATTGTCCATGCACATCTGTCCGTGTTTGGGGGAAAGGGGCATTTTGGGGGTCTTACCAGGGATTAGCTTCCAGCAAAGAAGAGCTTTAAAGGTCGAAGTTCACAGACTGTCTTTGTCTTCATAGCGGAGACATTGTGGGGGATGGACAGCAAGTGTACATGTGTATGAGGTTGTGTGTGTGTGTAGGCTTTTGTTTGTATGAATTGACCTCTGCCTTGAGTTTGATGTTGTCCAAAAGTATTTTGCTGGAGGCTTTCCATGTTACTCATCTTTTTTTGTGCCCTCTCTTTGTAGAGTTGTTTATCTTCACTTCTGTATTTTAACACACTTCTGTCTCTTTTTTCCTCAGCTTTGGTTTGCGTTTGTAAATGGCTTCTCTGGACAGATCCTGTTTGAGCGTTGGTGCATTGGCCTGTATAATGTGGTATGTGTGTGTCTGTCTCTGTCTTTATAATTTTTAACATTTTATGGTCAAACATTTGGTGTAGTCCTGACAAGGCTTTCGTGGCTTCAAATGATTCATTTGTAGAGAACACAATCCCAGAATGCATTGTGGCAAATTTTGTGAAAACGTTCATCCAAGATGTTAGAAAATTGACAGTTACAGTGATAAACCAAAAAGATATCAGCCAATCTGTGGCCTTTTTTAATTCATCAGGAGATGAAAGTGGCCACTTGGCAATATTTTTTTTCTATTTTTCTTTATAAAATAGAATGTTGTGTGAATAAATTGAATGCAGCAAAAAAAAGTCTCTTTTGCTCGGCAGGGCTTCATTTACTTGATTAATAATACAGTAATATAGTAAAATATTTTTACAATTTAAAATAACTGTTTTCTTTTTTATTATATTTTAAATTATATTTCAGTTTAAATATTTAATTATGTTTAAATTAGAATAAAATTTGTGTGATTCAAAGCTGAGTTTTCAGCATCATTACTCTAGTCTTCAGTGTCACATGATCCTTCAGAAATCATTCTGATTTGCTGCTCAGGAAACATTTATTATTTTATTATGATGCTTAATTTTTTGGAAAGGATTCTTGCATAGAATATAAATAAAAATGAATAGAACATGAATACAAACAACCTTGTACTTAAAATAGAGATCTTTATACCACTGATATCACTGAAAAAATATTTCACTCAAAATATTAGAGAAATACACCAAAATAGTTATTTTAATAAACAAAAATCTGTTTACAGAATGTTTTGTCTGCTATGTGTTTTTATCCTTATGGCATAGTTAGCTTAGCAACATGCTATTCTATTCCAGTCAGAATGTTTCAAATCAGGTTTCATTTTGGTTATGCTTTGGTTTAGATCCACACTGTGTAATAAACCACAACACTTGAATGTTCATCTGTTTTTCAGATCTTTACTGCTCTTCCTCCATTCACACTGGGTATATTTGACCGACCATGCAGTCAGCAGAACATGCTACGCTTCCCTCAGCTGTACCGCATTACACAGAATGCAGAAGGGTTTAACACTAAGGTACCAAGATTTCAGTAGCCGATACAAATGCGCCATTTCAATCACATATTACTCATACCGACACAACAAATACCTTGAGACTCATAAATCTGTCTGCAGTGAGTGTCAAACTGTTATTATGATCATCATCGTGTATTGTAATTGATTATCCCAGTCTGATGTGGTTAACGACATCAGCATATTGTTTGACTAGTGACTTCACCGTAGATAAACAGGAGTGCAAGAAACAGCTTTGCAGTGCTTCCACCCAGATAATAATGAGATTCATAAGCTGAAATAAGACCGTCATTCATTTATAGCCGAGGATCAGTGTTTGTGTGTGTGTGTTTGGGGTGATCTGGGGGACATTGCACTGGCTGTGCAATTGCAGAGAAACTGTTTGTGTGGGCTGTGTGTGTATCTTGGCATTAGTTTGTCTTGACTGACTCTCTCCCCTTCTCCCGTTCCTGCTTTCTGTCCCTCCCTTCCTCTCTCTTTCATTGCCTCTTTCTCTTTTTCCAGGTCTTTTGGGGTCACTGTATAAATGCTCTCATTCACTCCATTATTCTCTTCTGGTTTCCACTCAAAGTTCTGGAGCACGGTAACTATCGCAAGCACTCACACACACACACACACACACACACAAGTAGACCACTCCAGTTCAAGTGTGCAAACCGTTGAGTGTCTTTCATCGCCCGTTTTGTTTCTTCAGACACTCCCTTTGACAACGGCAACAGTGTGGACTACCTGTTCGTGGGGAACATCGTCTACACGGTGAGTTGTCAGCGGTGGCATTTACTGCACCGTAGCTCCCTGCCAGTGAGAGGTCACACATCATTTCCATGCTTGTGCTGTTATTCCGTTCGTTGGCCGCCAGTGTTTACACTGTAAACTTGTTAATGTCTCTTTTTGCTGGCTATCCTTGAAAAAAAGTTATTGCGAAATAATCCCACAACTCAGAACGACAGGAACTCTGTGAGGAAACTGATGAGAACCGACAAGACCGCTCACCATTGGCATTTGTGGCCAGTTGATGACTGAAATTATGCATTACAAGTCAACCATTCTAACAGTCGTTTAACTTATTTATTGCTTTAAATGCTAGAAATGGTACGTTTTTTTTTTTGGACATTTAAACGTTTATGTTCTTTATCAGTTTTTGTGGTCCTAATTATATACAAAAAAAACTGTAGATTTTTGTAAAATGTTTTAATGTTTTAAAAATGTTTTTTTTTAATCTAATCTAGGAGGATTATTTTTTCATAACTGACTGGCTGGAAGGTTTATTTAAAAGAATTAATTATATATATTAATATGTGAAGTTCATTTGAGTTCATTTGCAGATACCGATAATTCCATTATTTAATTTTTTTTATTTTATTTAAATTTTTTTTGCACATTCCAAGTAATATCAGTCAAACTGCATTTGGGTTGTTTTGATTAAGTAATAAAAACTTAAAGAAATACAGGTAATTTACAAAATTAAAGTTCACTGAAAGTATGTTTTTGTTTTATATCAAAAACGAATAACTCCAACAGTCGTTTTTTGGCAAAAGAGTTTTAAAAAACACTTTGTAATCTCCACAGATGACAATGACAAAGATTGTTGTTGTTGTGATCAGAGACTGTACGGAAACTGCATGCTTTTGCAAGGTTTTGTGAAAACGTTTCAGCTTTTATTTTCCTTTACGTCCTGAAGAAGATATCACAGGTTCATCAAGTTTGTCGAAATTATTCCCTTTTAGTCAGCTTTGACGAAACTTCTCTCAACTATCTTTTCAAAGTGAAAGTAGCCTTGTCACTTGACCTGAATACAGCGTGCTGATTCGCTAAAGTGGACTTAACGGCCTTTGTTTTAAAAACAGCAAGGGCACCTGACCGCTTTGCATTTTATTTGTTGCATGTGTCATTTGAACATTAACTAACATCACAGAACTGTGAATATGCAAATATGTAGTTAAATTATTTAAATATTACCTCAAAATTTCAGGGGTTCGGCTGACAAAAAAACTTTGTGAATATCTGATCTAAATGAATGATCAGCCTAAAGGAAGCCCTGTAAATAATGGGCCTGGTTTATGAAATAAGACCTCACACCAATCACACAGATTTTTTTTATGGGTTGTTCACATAGGCCATGTTCTTGTGGTTAAAGCCTGGATGGAGTGCAACAGAATGGAACAGTATACAGGGGTTTTTGAGACACATTTTTGACACCCTGCCTTAAAAGCAAAATTCTTATTGCACAAAAGCCTTTAAAAATTTCACAAAATGCAAAGCAACTGCCAAAGATATCTGTCTGCATATGTACATAAACCAGCATTTTAAAAATAACTTTTTACTGCACAAAAATCCCATAATCTAAGTCCAAAAATTGGCTTAAATTCGATGGTTTTGTTACACGAGCTGTGTTTTAGAGATACAGCTGTGCAATAAATGCAGATTTTCAAAGAGAAGGTTCAATGTGCTAAAACCCTCTCAGAGAAGTTGAGTGAAGGATCTTTGCATCAATTTGAGCAAAATGTATTCAATACAGTCAGCAGCCCCAAAAAACATCTTTCATGCCACTTTTCAGCATCTAAATCACTACAATTCCCTCCCCACCAGCCAATCAGTAAACTGTATTTCGCATATAGCTCTGCATTGTGCTCTTGGCTGTCCATTATAAAAATGAGGCCGTGTGTATGTGTGCAACCCAGACTATTAAATACAGTACGTTGGGGTTTTTAGAGGCGATACTAGACTCTAGCCATTAAAACGGTAATGAATGAGTCCCATGGGGAGTGAAGTCTTTGTGTGCTGGTATTTCTTTTCTGTTCCTCGCAGGCTTGTCTGTGTGTGTGTGTGTGTGCGTACGATTACTTTAAGGGCCAAATGTGTAATTGTGTTTTAAAGCAGTGTGCGTCGCTAGAGGCAATAGTAAGTCGATGCCTGTGTGAAAGCCCTCATCTGTTTTTTTGTGTTGAAGCCTTACAGAACGTTTTACCAGGATGATGAGTGCATATCATTACTGTTATTTATGACTCTCTCTCTCTCTCTCCGTCTCTCTTCCTGGTGCAGTATGTAGTGGTAACTGTATGTCTGAAAGCCGGTATGGAGACCACAGCATGGACAAGGGTACGTCAGTCCCCATCCTCCAACACAAACACACACACATACTACACACACTCCTGGTAAAAAAGGATGTCACATTAGTGAACTGTAAAAGCAAAACTTAAATTATTACAAAAATGTATATTAAAATGAGTGCTGTCAAATGATTAATCACGATTAATCGCATCCAAAATAAGTTTTTGTTTACATAATGTGCTGTATGTGTGTATACTGTGTATATTTATTATATTTGTGTAAATATGCACACATGTATATAAGAAAAATGTGTTATGTTTATATTTTTAAAATATTTATATATCATATAAATCATATGAATATACATATATTCATGTGTATATACATAATAGGAGTACACAGTACACACACATATATTATGTAAACAAAAACTTATATTTTATCACATTTGGATGTGATTAATTGTGATTAATCGGCACTTATTAAAATATAAAATAAGTGTAATATATAAATGTCAAAATTAAGTGAGTTCATGCTTAAAACAGGAAAAATATGTGATGGGGTAATGAAAAGTATCTTGTTTTCCTTAAATTCACTTAATTTTGATACATTTTTCAGAAAACGGATTCAGATTTTACTTATTTGTACTGGTAAATAAGACAAAACTACTGAGTAAGAAAATAAATTTTTTGCAGTCTTTGGTAGTGCTGTCTAATGTATTGAATAATACAAAGCATTTGTTATGTCTGAATTAAAAGATTGCAAAAATGATTTTCTATTTTGTCTTGTTTTCCGGTGCAAATAACCAAACCTTTTTAAAATATAAAAGATACATTTGCTTAAGTAAATCGATTTAAGTGTTTTCTCAAAAATGCGTTTATGCTTAAAATAAGAAGAAAAATCACTTAATTTATAGCAAATAATAGTAAGTAAGTTATAGATTTGAACTGGAAAACAAGACATAAAACTGAGTAAGAGCATTTTTTGCAATGCATCAAGCGGCATTAATTTATTTCAAAGTATTTTTTATATCTGAATTGAAAGGAGATCCCACGATACACCACTTTGCACTTGACGTTATGCGTCTTATTCTATAGGAAGGTCATATATATTCTGGGAAGTGCTTTAGATAGATAGGGAACATGCTGCTATGTCAGGACATTTCTGTGTCCCGCTGCGGTGTGTGTTGAGGAGACGTCGACACTCCTCATCCTTTCAGCTGTCCTCACACCAGATCTTGTGATGAAATAGAGCGGCCTTGGAATTCACATGGTTTCCATTACAGTTGAAGAAGTCTATATTCAGTGTGAAACTGACCATGACCTGTTTTCTCTTGTTCTAGTTTTCTCATCTGGCTGTATGGGGCAGCATGGTGCTCTGGATGTTGTTTTTTGCTGTCTATTCTGCAATCTGGCCAACCATTCCTATAGCACCGGATATGTTGGGCCAGGTGAGTGTAAACACACACACACACACACACCTGCTCATGTTTGTGCTTTCTCACTCACCTCCAGTACCTGGCTGCCGCCCGGCGCCTGGATGACTTGCTCTCTGGGTGTTCTGTGTCAGATTTATAGCCCGCTGTCCCATTTCGCAGTCTCCCTGCACCTGCCACACAGTCACCCGAGCCCCAGGCTTTTACGGCCTACCCTGGAAGTGTTGATTCAAGCGGGTGGGCTGGTTTGTGCTCGCTACAGACATCTGTGTGTGTGTTTGAATGAGAGATACTCCAGAAAGGTTTTTTGCCTTGTCCCCACAGTGGCTCCGATCCATAACCTAGTGAGTCGCCTCGCCCCTCACTCTGAAAATTGCTAGAATCCTATATGTTTTACAAATAGCCCCCTTCCCTTATGTTAACTGAATTGGACACTTGACTTGACTGATAGTGATTAGAGATTGGTGTTACTAGCATTTTACTACACTAACGAAACAACATGCAATAAGCACTCACAAAAACATTTTTATGTATATATATATATATATATATATATATATATATATATATATTTGGACGTGTAAATGTGTCCTTTGGTGTCACAGCAAAAATGTACCTCTAACATGGAAGATAAACCTCTCTCATGCTTTTTGTAACTTTAAGAATGCAGATACATTTTTCTCGTGTTATTTGAATGTTACCTTTTTTCCCACATTGCTGTCACACCATAGGACACAGTCCAATTTATATATGTTTATACATTTCTCCTCTTCAGCCCTTTCAAAACAC
>JAUMHE010000040.1:1588730-1602319 GCA_032359235.1 Enteromius mattozi | reverse complement strand
TCTTCTTTACCTCTCTCACCAAGGCTCTTCTCCCCCGATAGCTCAGTTTGGCCGGACAGCCAGCTCTAGGAAGGGTTTTGGTCATCCTAAACATCTTCCATTTAAGGATTATGGAGGCCACTATGCTCTTAGGAACCTGTTTCTTCTTAGTTGTATGTTACATGTAATGTTGTTAAATTTATGTTTATTGCATATTTCAATTTAATAATTCTTACCATGATGGTGTTTAGTGCTCGTGTGAATGATTCTTAGCACCTTCTATATATGTTACTTTTTAAAAGATGCTTGTCATGGGCTTTGGTTCATCATGTGACTTTCTCATCACCACCTACTTTTGGTGGTTATCAATGTATTTCAAAGGTACAAAATAGATTTCACTACTTTAATAGGTTTGTATATTAACATTATATCAGTTATTATGGTTTATTATCAGAAATTACAGTATTTAACTTTAAATTTAACTTAAAACCGTAAAACAAAAAATATTGTTACGATATTTTTTAAGGTTTTATTCCGGCAACCACAGCTGCCGTTTTTTTACAGTAAATTTTACAGATTTTTTTTTACAGGAACTTGCATGTCTTATTCTTTATCGTTTGTGATTCCAGATGCTCCATACACCTGAGCCTATAAAACGCAGTGCGTTATGCCAGTAATTTCTGTTCCACTTCTCTACACACACACACAAACAAGTACACACATAGCACCATAACTGGCTCCCACTCCCTTACCGGCTCCGACTCTATACCCCTAACCCCCACCCCACCCTTTACAGGCCCATAAAAGCACATCTGGAAAGGCACTCTGCTCCTTTCCCCCTCTCTCCATCTCTCTTTCTTTCTCTGTTGCTCTCTCAATCAGCCGACAAGACGAACACCACAGAAAGAGCCTCTCACAAGCAGCTACAAACACAAAAATAACACTGTCAGCCTAAGTGAGACATCCTAATGAGCCATCACCACAGAGAAACAGGAGAAGGGAGGGTTATGGGAAAAAACATACGCATGCAGATAGTGTTAGCCACGATGACCGCACTGGATCTTCTGAGGTGTGATTTCATGAAGTACCATGAGATCCACCCACTGTAAAGGCAGTTTTGGCTTATTCATACTGTGTAGTTCAAATAAAGTGCTTTAATGGTATAGCTAAAGGACTAGTCAGTCTGCTATTGGACATTTCCTAATGCAGTTTTGACCAGTTTATATATTTATATATATATATATATATATATATATATATATATGACCCTGGACCAAAAAAGTAGCACAAGCATGTTTGTAGCAATAGCCATAAATACATATGAGTCAAAATTATTGATTTTTCTATTGTGCCAAAAATTATTAGGATATTAAGTAAAGATCTTGTTTCATGAATTTCCTACCATAAATATATTAAAAGTATTTCTAAGAACTTCATTTGGACAGCTTTAAAGGCAATTTTCTCAATATATGCATCCTCAGATTCCAGATATTGAAATACTTGTATCTCAGCCCAAATATTGTCCTATCCTAACAAACCATACATCAATGGAAAGCTTATTTACTAAGATTTCATATGATGTATAAATCTTATTTTGCAAAAAAATTGGACTTTTTGACTGGTTTTGTGGTCCAGGGTCACATATATACAGTAAGTTCGGTCAGATACATTTCCTTTTTAAAATTTTGGGGTTGGTAAATATTTTTTAGCTCTTATGCTCATAAAGGATGTATTTACTTGAGGCTAAACAGTATGAAATATTAATACAAATAAAAATTAATTGTTTTCTAATTTATATATTTATATATATATATATATATATATATATGTATATTAAAATGTAATTTATTCCTATGATGCAAAGCTGAATTTTCAGCATCATTACTCCAGTCTTCAGTTTCACACGATTCTTCAGAAACCATTTTAATATGCTGATTTGCTGCTCAAGAAAAATCTTATTATTATCAATGTTGAAAACAGTTGTGCTGCTTAATATTTCTGCGAAATTTGAAAAGAAAATATATTTTAAACAATATATTTTGCATTAACTCAAATCTGAACTGTATTTTCTTGTATTTACTTCAAAGTACATTTTGTGATATATTTTGACATTTGAATGTGAAACTGTTTACAACATATCTTTAGCATACTTGTAACATATTTAGGCCAGAAAATAATATTTATATTTATATTTGGCAAATGGGTTGCGTGCGTCTACAGGTAAGACTGTTATAAAGACCAGATGCCTTTTCCAATATGGCGATTTGCTCTTTTAATCAAGACAGGATTTCCTTTTTTACAGCATTGCAATTTCTTCAGTACATATTTCAGCAAATGGTATGTCTTGTCCTCGTACCATCTCTGACATACACATATGTACTTGAACCATATGTGATGTTTCTGACTCTGCGTTTATCCACTCGTGCTTTGGCGCGTGGGAAATCGGAAACATCCCGCTGGGCTCAGCTCATCCACCTCAGCAAACGAAGGCTGTTCTTACTTCATATCGCAGTTTTACGCATTCTTTGTGTGTAAAAAACAACTTGAACTATCTCCGGCACTGGGACTATAACTATATTTACATTTAATGAGAGCCTCTGTGGCAGAGTAATGGTTGGTTGGGTTATGGGGTACGGCACTAGAAGGAGGAATCGGTTTAGAGGAAAGGAAGGAGTGACTTGCTATGTTAATTCGTTAAGATATCGCTCCTCAGATAAACTGACACAGTCTGATTCAGTCTGGCTACGATCATTCGCTCTCTGTTTTCCAACGGATCCAGGCACAGGACCAGGAAGAAAATAAAACAAGCCACAAGAATCTCCTGGCTGCATTCTCTACTCCCTTTTTTTTTTTTGCTCTACAACTTCTTTAGAGAAAGAGAGGGGGTGACGAAGGGGAGTAGGAAAAAAGACGCCAGCATTTTTATTCTCATTTTTAATGAAGTCTTGAGAAATGGGAGGCATTGCACCACGGGTTGAGTTTCACTTTTGGGCCCAAGCCTCTTAAGCAGGAACATATGCGGCTCCTGGGCCCGAGGACTCAGGTTACCAGGGGGGCACTAAAACGTAGAATGAGAGAAAGAGAGAGACAGGGTAATACAGAGGGAGACAAGCGAAGAAGATCAAGAGAGAATGTGTGCGTATTTGTGTTTTAAACGTGAGAAGGAGAGCTCGCGAGAGAGAAATCGGGAAAAGAGGGAGAGCGGGAAACGGGTGGGTAGTTCTGCGGTAGGTAAATAGAGTTCTGACCCAAGCCCAGTCATTGGAACAGCAGGCCTTCTGCTCCACTGGATTTTCTCTGGGTTTTGTTTTGTGTTTTTTTTTTTTTTTTCAGGTTGAAGGGGGGAAAGTGCAGATGGGGGGCCGCTATTAACGAGCACCATCGTTTTTCTAATTAGAGCTTTGGGGAATATTTTCTTAAGGACTGTCGACCCACCCTGAAGAGCTCCCAGGAGAGGGAGTGTGTGTGTGTGTGTGAGTGTGAGTGTGAGTGTGAGTGTGTGTGTGTGTGTGTGTGTGTGTGTGTGTCTGGTGGAAGGAAAGGGGGAAAAGAGATGGTGTGTGTATGAATATGTACTTGCAAATGTGTACTTGTGTGTTTGCATGTGTATAAATATATATTTCTTTCTAATAATTACATATTAGATATCAGTATTGCATATTAGATTAAATATACTTTTTTATATAGTAATATAGTTTTTGTTTACATTATATATATATATACATGCACTGTGTATATTTATGTATACACACATACAGTATGTATTTTTAAAATATTTACATTTATACATTTATATTCTTATATTTATATTCTTATAATTATATTATATATTTCTATATTTAATATATGAACATAACATATTTTTCTTAAATATATACATACGTGTGTGTGTGTGTATATATATATATATATATATATATATACATAATAAATATACACAGTATGCAATTTTGGATGCTATTAATTGTGATTAATCGTTTGACAGCACTAATACCCACCACACACACACACACACACACACATATATATATATATATATATATATATACACACACACACACAGAATTTATATATTTGTATTTTTTCAAAAAAATATTTAATAATTTATTTGCATTTGATTTCTTATGTATCAGATACATATCTATACATTTTTATAAGTGTGTGTGTATGAAATATACATACACATATTGTATATATCCGTATTTATATATTAAAAAACAATTATATATATTTTTTGAATAATAGATATTTTCTTATGCTTGTTTTAAGCATGTAATGTCTTTTGCAGTATGCTTTTAACTAAAGTCAATCTTGTACAACTCCAAACTTATTGAGCACACATGGAGCTTAGTCATACTTTCAAGACGATGACACACACTCTCTCCTTCATCTCATTCATACTTCGGATGTTAAAACACACTCTCTCCCCGTCACACACGCACATACTGTTAGTTCATTAGGTTTTGATGGTTAAGATCCTCTTTCCTGTGTTCTCGGAGTCGAGGAGCAAAGGAAAATTTTCTTTTCTCTTTTCTTCCTTTTCCAAACCTTCTTTTCTTCTCATTTTCTCCTTGTGCTGTTTCTTTTCAGCGAGTCTGCTGCTCTTGTCTTGGCTTTGATCCCCCCCACCCCCCATTTGTGGGCCTCTACTGAGCTCAGTGGAGCGGTTTCCTGAGTCTGCCTAGATTAATGAGTGTGTGTGTGTGCACTTAAGAGTGCATGAAAAAAAAGAGTAAGAGAGAACGAGAGAGTGTGTGTGTGTGTGAGTGTGTGGTTCTCTTTTGGCTTTCCAGAGACCGCACATTATTTTTGTGAGGGTTTTTTATCTTCAAAGTCACTGTATCCACAAAGTGCCTGTGTTTGCCTTGCTCACTCGCCATTTTGAAACATTCGCAATCACAGGGCTGTTGTGGACATGACGGCAATCTTGCTTCCACAGTAAAAAAGCAACACGACCGACATGCATACTCATGCGTACACACATAAACCAACACACGCTCAGAGAAGGCCAGTTTGGAAGACGAGGTGTTTGAGTAAACAGTGTTAGTCCATAAAGTTGTTGCTTTGTGTTTATGGATACACGTTCCATCCAAATAAATCCAGAGCTCCTATCAGATGCAAAACCCGTAATCAGATTCTGAAATAAATTGCAAACTGCTAAAAATAACTTTTCTTATTGGAGCCATGTGTGGATTTGATTTTTTTTGGGGGGGTATTGCTGTGGTGGGTCGTAGTGAGTTGTAGTATGAATCAACCCGCTGGAAAAAAAACAGTTTGTCTTTTCTGAGATAATATGGCCACGTGAGGCATGGCTGTGTCGTGTTTATTTATTCTCACAACTTAGTGTGTGTATGTTAATACACAAACACACACTGAACACGATTATACAAACACAGGCATGTCATGTAACGGCCCTTTTTTACCTACATGTACACTTTTTAACCTTGATTAAAATGTCCTGTTGATTTGCAATCAAACTTATTCATTAAAGAAAATATTAAATAGGGGATAACAGTCAAATGGCCATTATCACAAAATAAAGGAGTAGGGTTATATTTTACAACAAAGCTTGTACATTAACTGCTTATTTAATTGCTAGCTACCAAAAAAAATAAAAATAAATACATGTGCATGAAATATTGATTGAACATGAGAACAGTAACGCAACCCCATAAAAATATATATATATATAAACCATATGGTTATAATCAAACTATCTGATTAATGTACATCTACGCTACAGTCTCTTTATTGCAGGCTGAGCAAAAAACTTACTGGAAAGATTTGAGTCGGTTTGAAGCATTTCATTTAAAATAGAGAAGTTATTGCTTTACTGCGACTGAAAAAAAGCTATTACGATGTGTGCCTTTACAAGCCTGTAAGGAGGAAAACTGTGCCAGGTGTTTCTGATTAGGACCCATATCAGAAAAGCCAGAGGAGGGGGGGAGTAATGGTGCAAAGGATTCCAAAACTCTCCCTTTTAACTCTGTAGCCCATAGATCAAACTCCAGCCGGCTCCCCTGATAGGCTCATAAATACCTCCTCCAAACTCTCATCCCTTATCATACTGTTATTTCTACACTGATTGCAGTGGTTACATGGAAAAGGCCTGATATGTGTCACACTGTGACAGCGCTGACGCATATCCTCAACAAAGTGTGTGTGTGTTTGGGAGAGGATTTGATGAACCACAGTGTGTGTGAGGAACATGATGGTTGAGTTACAGAGTTCTGGGTCACTTGTGTAATTTTTTAAACGTTCTGTTCGGTAATCCTTGTATCTTAATTAGGAGACAAATATGGACAAATGTACACTGGGAGATGTAAAAAATGACAAATTGCTCACTATTAAATGATATGTGTGGCATCTGAGTTTGTGCACCAGTAGAACTGATGAACTTGAACTGTATTTGAATTGAGATAAAACATTTCATTTGAACTGAATTCAAATACAGATGAACTGTGGAACTTTTAGTAGAAAAAAAACAAAAAAAAAAAACAAGAATATGTTTCCATACACTAAGAAAACGTTTATAGAAAACACAAAAGTTGCTGTTAATTTTCTGCTATGACATTTTCTATTGAGTGTACAGACATTTCCTTCAACCAAAACAATATAAAACATAATTCAGAATATGTGAAAAACACCTGTGAAAAGTGAATGTGTAAAATTCCTTCATGTTAACACAGGACATTAGACCCAGTTTTATAGACTTTTTTTGTGAAAAATATATGAGGTTCTCCCAGAAACATTATACATTTATTTATTATACATTTATATAATAAATTACCTTTGATTTTATTGGCTGTGGTGAAACAACACATCATTTCCCAGTTCTGTATTTTACCCTCAATTAGCGTAATGTTTTGCACATTTAAGTATAATTTTGTATATTAAAATTAAAAGTCATATATCATGTAAATGTGACAGCTGATTTAATTAAATTAAATTTCTGTGTGTAGCTGGGTTGAATTTAATGATGTATAATTAAAGTGTACATTTGTACATTCAAAATGTTACTTTCATTTAAGTAACTGTTTAAACTAGCCATGTAAGTGACTAAATGCTTGACACTTGGGCTCTGTTGTACTAGAATAGGTAGCGTGTGTGTGAGTGTGTCTGTGTTTGTTTGTCTGTATGGGCTTCTGTGTGGTTTTGGGAAGCAGCATTGATTTGTGACACTGAGTTGGAGTCAGGGGCAGAACAGCGCATTGTAACTCTGTAACTGCTTATTTGATAAGAACTCGTCCGTCTGGAAGGAAAATAAACAGTTGAGCGGTCTGTTGCTCAGCCTTCAGAAAGGAGCTGTTACTAGAGCACAACACAATATTTACATCACTGTTTACATCATATTACACACCCCTCTCTTTTTCTCTCACTTCCTTTCTGTCCCTCTGATCTCTCTCTCTCTCTCTCTCTTTCTGTTTTCTGTCTCTAACTGTGGGCAGAATGAAGAAGAAATGTATTATCCAACTGTGGCCTTTTGTAAAGTCAGTATAAATTCAACAAGATGTGTTGCATATGCTGTTTCATATTGGATTTAACTTATGTTTGTGCAGCCCATGCAGGGTAGTCCGATTCATTGATGAATGATGCATATGAGTCAGTTATATTTAGTGAATCAAATGTTTTGTTTGTTTAGAATTGTTGCATAGTTTTTGCCCCCTCTTTTGTGTAAACACAGGTTTTGAAAGAATTGTATAAATGTGTTTATTATTGATGAATTGATGATCTATCCCATAATGTATGCCAAATAAATAAAAAACTAACCATTAATGGATTGTTAAGGAACTAAAAACATTAAATTACTTATGATTCCCATTACTAATACTAGATATTAAAAAAGACTAACTGATAAGATCAGATTTGTTCAGATCTCACTGCTAATGCTGCTATTTGACAAAACACAGTATGGTAATTGGCAGCATAAAAACATGTGAATGTTATTGTAAGAGCTTTACAAAGGGAAAAATCCACCAAAACTGTAAATGTAAACATAATCAGTGAGAATGATAGCAAACAAAGATATTGTCATTATCTGTGATATGGTCGAAAAAGGGCTGTGTGGATAGCAAAACTAAATTGGTACTAAGATTGAGCCCTGTGGGACCTCACAAGTTAAGAGAATTGATGAGAAACAAATAATTCCAGTGACAATGTAATCAGTCAAAATGTTTTTCTAGGAAGTGTTTCAGGCTATTCTGCCAGTCTCTAATAGTCTCTGTATGTTCATTAAACGCTTTAAGCGCATGTGTGCGCAAGGAAAAAACAGAGTGAAAGTCATAAAGAGGGAATGTAAGAGAAATGGGATTTAGTTTTCATGTGTTTATTTATGATGGTGACTTTGTGCTGTTCTGTGTAACCCTGCCTCTGGCTATAAGTGACAGATAGAGATCAGAGGGGCTCTTATCAGTCAAGTTGCTCTGGAATGGTCAGACTGTTCTACAATGCAGGGCCTCGGGAAGTCGTGCCGAGATGTTATTATGATGGCATTTCACTGAGTTCCGTGCCAAGACTTAAATATCTTAACACAAAGGAACATTCACAATTCATACATATTCAAAACAGACTCTAAATATGCAGATTACCTACAAACTGTAACTCCATCTCTGAAAAACAACACTGAAACACTCACTTGTGCATATTCTATTACAAGCCAAAGCACCCCTCGTGTACATTTATAAAATAAACAGTCTGCGAGCTCCCTGGGTGCATATGGCCGGCACTTAGATTGAATGCTTTGTCAAGAAGGTAATTTTGCTTGCGTGTGAGCCGTTGCTCCCAGGTTGTGTGTGAGGCTCTGTGAGAAGTAATTTTCCAAGCCTGTTATTTGTAGCGGGTGAGATCATGCTCCATTGCTGACACTGAACATAAAGAGGCATTGAGTAAAAAAGAAACCTAGTCCAAGAGTTAGAGGTACACACACACGTACGAAGAGAGGTAGATTTACAGAGGTCTGCGCACACACTCGCTCAGGTGCACAACCATACACACAGACACAAGGCTACGTTTATTCACCGAGTAGGACACACATACTGGGAGTGGACCGTCAGTGTAGTGGAGAACCAGAGGACCGTGGGGACTATCGTTTTCCTCGTTAATTATGACCGTCTGGCAAGCCCAGGGTCCAGGAAGTGTGAAGGGGGGAGGAATGGAGAAAGAGTGAGGGTAAGACAGGGAGGGGCGGCACAGGAGAGACAGGAATCAAGATAGAGAGCTCTGTGTAGGAGGGCAGGGAATGTGGACGATAAAACCAGGTGTGTCAGTGGAAAAGGGTAGAAGACACCTTAAATCTCCAGCATATGTCGTCTTTACTCCTCTCTAATGCCTTCTGCAGTCCACCTTAAATCTTCTAGACTGCACCCTCCCCAGACAGCCAACCTGGAAACCAGACTTCTTCCATCACGGGATAAAAACATTATTCTCCTATCACGGCCCCTCCACACTGAACACCATCCTTTATTGTTCAAAGATGGTCAAAGATAGGTTATTTCTACTTTATTAACCAGCAGTATTGAATATTAAATATAGAATTAGGGATAGTTCATCTAAAAATGAAAATAACGCCGTCATTTGCTGACCCAAAATGGTATGATCCTCTGTCAAACACAAAAGACATTCTGAAGAATGTTGCTGGTTTTGTCTATATAACGAAAGTCAACAGGGTCCAAAATTTTTTTTTAAATTTAAATGAAGATAAAATCCTGTTTGTTTGTTTGTTTGTTGTTTATGTATGTGTGTATTTTTAGAGCAAGTGCTATTATCTATATAATGTTTAAGTATTAATTGAAATTTTTAATTCTTTATTATATGTTTTCGCTTAAATTTTAGTTTAAGTTTTATGTGCTTTTGTCATTTTTATGTGTTTTTTTAATGTCAATTTGGCGCTACTTTTAATTTTAGTTCTTCAACTTAAACTTATTTCAGTTAGTTGCCAAGAAAATGTTTTTGAAGTTTCAAAGTGTTATTTTTTTATGATTTAATTGTCTAAAAATGAAGGCCTTATTGCTCATAATAAAAAATAACCCATAAAAACACAGTAGGAGACACAATAACAAATGCGTACCACTTGATGAACGCAACATTAAAAAAATCTAAAACCGCATCATTATTTTTTGCAACCAGGCTGCAAATGAAAACAACACCTTTCCGTAAAAAAAAATCTAGAGGTCATTAAACCAGGTTAAGTCCAGCCCAGGTCAGGATTATTCAGAAATGCTCCCCCCATTCCTCTTCTCCGAGTCTAGTGGAGCGACACTGGGATTTGAACGGCTCCAGGTCCAATTACTGCAGTCAGCCGCATCTGGACCAAGTTAACAGGCTGATCCAATCCAACTGCGCCACAGCAACACACGCCCCAGTTTTGACGACACAAGGAATAATAACAATAAAAGCATATCGCGCACACACACATAAACTCTCCCATCCAGAAAAATAATAACAGCAATAATACAGCAGGAAATGAAGAGTCACAGAGGCCAGGGCACAGGATCACAGAGCTTTGCGCAGGCCGTACTGTGTACGTATCAGCATGAAATGGGGCTCCGTGAAATGTTTCGCTGAGAGGATTGTGATTTATATGTTTTAGTAGTGTGCATGCAAGAATATTTTTTACAATTTGTTTGTTTACATGACCTTTCTAAGTTGCAATAACGCAAAAACAGTATATTTCAGCTATTTTTGCTAATAGTTGGGTTTAGTTCTGTGAACAAAGACGTGGCATTAAATCTAGTTCTCACTGCAGTTTATTCTAGTAAAAAACACTCAGCTCAAGCTATGTTTTCTTACTCTATTACTGTATATAATAAAAATATAAAGATGAAAGATAAAATTTCACATTTATATTGCTATCCAGAGGATGCAATTTTTGTGATTTTAGTTCATACATTTTTTTCACAAATTTACAATTGCATAAAAGTTATTGATGAATCATGAAATTTGTGTGAAATTCCAGATTGTTCAGTGAATAAAAGCTAATTATGCTTCGTTTTAAAAGCCAAGGGACGATCACACCAAGGAGGATAATCAAAAATTTTTAATATAATGATTTTAAAGGGGCAATTACACCAATAACTAATAAACTGCTAAGTTTAAATAATTGTTTTCACGGTACGTTCACTCAAAGGATGATATCTATAATTATAACTATAACTATAAAGTTGAAATAATCATAATTGTTGTAAAGAAACCAAGGACTGTAAATATATTTAGGATTAGAACTATAAAGTTTAAATAATTGCTTTAAAGAGACATTCACAACTGTAACGTTTTAATAATGTACACATTTTAATACCACCAGGAACAATAAATATAAAGATGTATAACATAAATATAACAATAACTACATTAGTATCCACACCTTTCATTCTGAAAGTGATTCTATAGTTGTGATGTGGACTTTCCTATTCTCATAGAATTATAACAGTTAATAAAACTTTATAGTTATCGGCCCTTAAGTGTATAACTGTTTAGGGCAAGAGTTTAAATGTACCAGTAAAGAGTGTTGTTTAAGCACTAAGTGTACTAGGCACTGTGAGCAACTCATTCTTAGTTTTGTCACACTGAGGAAGTGACACAGCTGCTAAGGTCAGCAGTAGACGTGGTGCCTGGGGGTCGTCGTCATGGCACCCGTGTCCAGTAATAAGGTTAGACCCTGAGACTCTTAGCATTCCTCCAAAGACACACGTTTACACACATGCACACTTCACAAATGCACACAATTAAATAATGCTGAACACTTTCAGACTCGCCACACTGCAAGTGCTTTTCCACAACTACACAAATACAAGACACACACACACATTTATTAGATAAAACTGTCTTTAAGCAACGAGTGTGAAAAGCCTTAGGCCACAAGAGCCCTGCTATTTTAAACGCATCCTCTATAATCACCGCAATCATCTACATATCAATCTGTTGGTCTTTATTATGAAGCTGTGAAGTTGATGGAGGTACTGGTGAGCGAGAGAGCAATGCATGCTGGGAGTAATGCATGCTGGGCCAGAGGCATTCTGGGAGGCAGCTCCCCTGCAGGCTTGGCCTCTGAAATAGCAGCATGGTTAATGGCCCTTTCATGGCTGGGCCACAAAGGCTTTTGTCTGTGCCTAATTCAGCCTATGGTGCACAGGGCAAGGAGGGAAAATGGCACCCAGGGCTTGAAATCCTCCCTGTACCTCTCTCTCTCTCTCTGGGATAAGAGACCTTTTGCAGGTCTTAAAAAAACCTTTAATATTACAGTCAAAGTAAAGGAAAAAGTTTGACCTCCAAACAATTTTATTTGATTAAAATGTCCACATCTTCAGGCCAACCAAGATTTAGATTCATTTGTTTCTACATTGGAACAGATTTAGATAAATGTATCATTATGTCGCAGTGAATGGGTGCCGTCGGAGATCACAATAATCCACACAACACCAGTGAACCAAAAGTTGTGTTTTTGTAATAAACAAATGCATTATTAAGATGCTTTAGCTTCAAACTGTTGATTCCGGCTAAAATACTTTTTCACTTTCTCCAGTGACAAAGTTGTCTCTTCTGAATCAGTAGAGATATATTCACAGATCAAATATTGTTTACGAGTGAAAAAAGTCCAAAACTGTTCTTGGTGGATTTTGGTGTGAGATGATTACAGAGGATGAACTTTTTCCACTGAAGGAAGTGTTATTGGATTATGACTCATATTTTGGCCAGAAGCAACATTTTAAATTTAAAAACCCTAATGATGTGTTTTGTGTCTTACAAACACACAGATATTCACTCCACAAGACATTAACTAATGGTGTGGATTATTGTGGTGTTTTTATTATTTGTTTGGACTCTCATTCTGACGGCACTCATTCACTGCAAATGATCCACTGGTATGTAAGAGATGTTAATTTTAATTTTATTTTAATAAATTTAATAATTTTTGATGGCATGGGTGAGGACAATTTCAGCAAGTTTACATTTTTTAGGTGAATTATTTATTTTAAAAATAAGCAATGTACTATTATAATTTATATAGGTAATACAGAAAAAAAATAATAAATACATTACATTTCACTAATAAATACATAGGATTTGTGTACACAGCAGCATATACAAATGCTGTAATCCTTTGCATATGCAACCTCAGACCACAGATGCACCCACATTTATTTGCACTGCGACGGTGCCAAATGAAGCTGCACATGCCAAACGTGAACCATAAATTGCAGCATAACATACACACTTCCAAACATCCGTAACTCTATCGTCAGAGAGCCAAACCGTGTACATCACCTATAAACTTCACAAAAACCACAAAAGACAAGCCACAGCCATTCCTTATTATTGCTGCCTCTCAGTTGTGGAATTATTTGTGTAAAAACAGCAAACTAATTATACATTATCACAGATTACATATGACATCGGATATCTCCTATGAAGTTACCTGAGACCAATCTAATTAGAAAAACAGAGCAACAAGTCAAACTTGTCATCATTACACAACAAATTTTGTAATACAGTAATGATACCTAATAATTTGAGCTTTTGATTGCTATATATATATATATATACAGTGTTGGGGGTAACGCATTACAAGTAATGCGAGTTACGTAATAATATTACTTTTTCCAAGTAACTAGTAA
>JAUMHE010000040.1:1569053-1582409 GCA_032359235.1 Enteromius mattozi | reverse complement strand
ATATATTAAAGAACACATCTTTTTCTTTTTCTTTTTTTACATTGATAATAAGAAATGTTTCTTGATCACCAAATCAGCATATTAGAATGATTTCTGAAGGATCATGTGACACTGAACGCTGGGGTTATTATGCTGAACATGTATCTTTGCTGTCACAAGAATAAATTACATTTTACAATATATAAATCTATTTCATCACATTACTTTTTTAACTTTTATTTTTTTATCAAATAAATTTAGCCATGGTAAGCATAAGACATTTCTTTAATGTGTGTCAACACTGGTTGAGGCTCAAGTTGCGGGAGGTGGCAATTCACAAACAACTGTCACATTATTGTAGCTTGAAACGTTTGACTAAAGGACATAAATTATTAACAGCCAGAGACCTATCTTTACATGCTAGATCAGCTGAAACCATTCCACTATTAGCTGTTATTGTACAAAACACTCTTGCATTGCTTTGAAAAAAGTGTATGTAAATAAGGAGAGCATAATAGATGAAAAGTGCCTGATAAATGACAAGCAAGCACATAAACCGCTATAGCCAGTTCTTAATTTCGCTAGCCACAAACCTTGGTGGTATTGCTGTGGGTGGCATGCACACGTGTCATCATGGTCATGTTTGCTCAATCTAGAACATGTTATTAATAATTATTCTTAACTCCTTTAGTTAATGTTGATTTTGTAATTTAATGATAATGTTAATTTATTTTTGTTTACAATACAGTGACATTGATTAATGTATAATAAACAAAAAATACTTAACATTTTGTATTAAACCAACATAAATTAACATTAACTCGATTATTAAGTAAGTCACACGCCTTTAAATTTAAAGTGAGATCTGAGTTATATTTGTTTTTTAATGCAGGTGTCGCCGTGTCTCAGTGTTCTGTCCTGGCTGCTCTTTGTGAATGATACCGACATTCTGGCTGATGCATGCTGGGCTCTTTCTTATCTGTCTGATGGTCCCAATGAGAAGATCCAGGCTGTTATCGACTCAGGAGTCTGTCGCAGACTAGTGGAGCTTCTGCTGTAAGACATGAAAAACATATAGAAAGAATAATGAATAGCTTAAGCCAGTAATTCTCAACTATTAAGACTCCAAAGGGCCCATTTATTGAGAGTAATATTTGTAGGCCCCATGACTTTCCAGTCAATTTGCTGGACACCAAAAAATATTTTAGAGCTTTTAATAACTTTAAAAAACATATTTATATGCAGACTAAGATTTCATACATTTGACCTTTCGAGTCAAAAAAAAATCCACACTTTTAAAATAATAGTCTTATGTATCCAGGCTTTCTAAGACTGTTGAAACATTGGTTCTTTAAAGAAAACAAACAGTTGAATAAAAATATGAAATAAGCCATTTTGAGTTTGCTGAGGCCCCCTAGTGGACTCAAGCTTCTCCAGTTGAGAACCAACAGCTTCTCCCTTGTATTTTTATGGGGGCTACTTCAAATCCTTAGAATGACAGCAGTTTTCTGAGCTGTTGTTTTCATGTTTTCCAGACATGCAGAATATAAGGTGGTGTCTCCTGCTCTAAGAGCCGTCGGAAACATAGTCACAGGAGATGACCTACAGACTCAGGTAAAACATCTGTACTTTTTTTGTCTTCTGCCACGATGTTGTTGCCATTACATACGTAACATCATTTGATTTCTCATGAACAGGTGATTCTTAACTGCTCTGCCCTGCAAAGTCTTCTTCACCTGCTGAGTAGCCCAAAAGAATCAATTAAAAAAGAGGCATGTTGGACCATCTCCAATATCACAGCTGGAAACCGTGCACAAATACAGGTACATGCATGCTTACAGTTAACATGAATGTTAGTTTGGGGGCGTCATTTGTAGCGTTTATTATAGAACCTGGCATGTTTTCTGCCTTAGTTGCATTCTTGCATAGACATTTTTGGTACACTTTGAAATGTTGCCTTGAGAAAGCGAACTGAACCGATGCAAAAAAAAAAAATGCAACATTGTAACTTCCTTGTTTCGGGAAAAAAATCGAATAATCTACAGTTCTGTAAATGCCCTGAGTGGCTGTTCCTCTCTGACAATCTTTGTTTTGATCTTTGTAGATGGTGATAGATGCAGACTTGCTCCCCCCGTTGATAAATATTCTGCAAGTAGCCGAGTTCCGTACAAGAAAGGAGGCGGCGTGGGCCATCACAAATGCCACATCTGGCGGTTCTGCTGAGCAGATCAGGTGAGACAGATCACTGCTTTAGCCTGCTGTTAACATGCGTCAGCTTGTGATGAGCTCATTTCCTGCATCAGCATCCAAGACGGATTTACATTTTAATGCTTTGTTCTTCTCCTCAGGCATCTTGTTGAGCTTGGTTGCATCAAGCCCTTATGTGACCTCCTGACTCTGATGGATTCGAAGATCGTACAGGTGGCACTGAATGGCTTGGAGAACATCCTAAGACTGGGTGAGCTGGAGGCTAAACGAGGAGGAGGAATCAACCCCTACTGCGCCCTCATTGAAGAGGCGTATGGTATGTTAGTCATCACACTTGCATGTGATTTTCCCATATTTATAAGGATTTCCATAAATGTTTTGATCTGAGAAGTATGACCCACCCACATGAATTGTGTAAATTCACGGAAAACAAAGCAGCGTGGTTCACAGTAATTAATGCTCCACACAAACACCATCTCTGCAAGCACTGTGAGCTTGGTTCGCTTATAATGTGCACTCATAAGCATAATTAATCATTATACTCATGTGACTTAATTATGTATAGTGAAAATGCAGTGAGAATCATAAATTCTGACACAAAAGCTTGTTTTTAATAGTGTACATTTATAGCATGCACAAACACATGAGCACTAGAGAATTGCATTCTTTACCAGTATATGCACCGTTTCATCAAAAGTTATGACCAGTAAAATTGTCTTCGTATTCATTTAAACCTTAGAGTGTAGAGATAACAAAGAAAACACACTGCTGTGCAGCCTTCTGTTATTGTTCTGTTTGGTCCTTTTTACATATTATTAAGTTGTGAAACAGCAACTTGGGCCAGCGATGCCTCCTTGTGGACATACTATTTGGTAAAAAAAAGTCCAAGTGTAAGGAGTACATGCAGTTACAAAAAATCTGCCTGTAAGGTCTTCCTGCAGTCTCCTGTCAAAATCGTTTTGTGGTTTAATATTTGAAAGGAAAGAATTTAAGACAGACATTATAATAAGTATTATAATTCTGCTGGGTTTTTTTTTAGTAATAATAATAATACCAAAACATTATTACAGAATATTTCCAATAATAACAATTTACTGTTTTTATGTCATATAGTATGGGTTAAAAAAAAACTGTTATTTTCTCTTTAGCTGATCATATGCCTGTAATTGGTTCTCTGGAGTCTTTAGACCCTTCATTACATCCCAACCTTTCAACAGTAAATCCCTTTTAATGTTAAGTAACGTTAATCCTGTCAGTGTCTTTAATTCTGGAGATCAGATTCTCACAATATGTTTTCACATTTGTTTTAAATGTTCATGTTGATGGTAATCTAAAATAGTTGATTTAAAATTTGTTTCAAGTTTGAACTAAAATGTTACTCTCAACAACTAAAATCAAGTAAAACTGACTTAAAATTATGAATTGGCATAAAATATAGGCATAAATATGTATATATAAGAAAAAAAGACAAACCTTTTCCTATTCTTTTCCATCAGGTTTGGACAAACTGGAGTTTCTACAGGGTCATGAGAACCAGGAGATCTACCAGAAGGCTTTTGACCTGATCGAGCGCTACTTCAACACAGAGGATGAAGATCCGGCCCTGGCCCCTGCCGTCGACCTCCAGCAGCAGCAGTTCCTTTTCCAGCAGTGTGAGGCTCCCATGGAGGGTTTCCAACTTTAACACTTCCCTTCACCTCCCATCTTCTCCAAGCAATCCACATTGGAGGGTGAGCAGCACCCCCCGACCCAACAGAGCGAAGGATTAACAAACAAACATTTCAATTAAGGTGTGATATACAAGAGCATGTGTTGCCGGTCAACCCATTTCCCCTCTCTTGTCCTACTTCCCTGGCCCGGTCCAGAACGATGGCTCTAGAACGATAGCGACTTCCTCTCCTGATGTGGAAAACGTGACAAGTAGATCTTTCATATGACTTAAATATCCCACTTCCTTCATTGAACTGTCATTCAGCCCTTCAAAGCACGCATATCCCATCAGTCTCTTAGCCCGATTCAGGAAAACTGCATCCAGCGATGACTTAAAAGAAGCTGGGAAAGCACAGCTTGTGTGACGTGACTGCAATATTGACTCTGACAAGGGATCTGCTTTCCATCTGTTGTAAAACACTGGACTGACCGTGTGACTGTGTTTGCATGTCTCTAAAATCCTCCCACCCCAAAAAAAAGGCGCAGGCAACATGCTCCGAAAAAACTCAAAAGGACATCTAATAAATGCAAGGCACTTGTATCTTCTCAATTGACCCAGACAGCTCAAAGACGGACTGAGGGTCCGGGCTTTCCGTCAGACGATTTCTTACTTTGACTTGCATCAAACATGCATTCCGACAATGACAGAACTGTACAGGCTCCGCCTCTCCTTTTAGGGTTACGCATTTGCACCTTTGGAATTCTGGGTGTTGGAGCCTTCCCGCTCACTGAGACTGCTGGACAGACAAAAAGACAGGTCCTGTATCCTGTGCATTAGACCATTTGATACTTCAAGAGGACGATTTCCCATGATCTTCATCGGCACTTTACGTTCAGAACAGACACCCTTTGTTTAGATTCCAACCTCTGTAGTCCGTTTTAGGCCCCCGAAGCGCTTCTCAGGATATTGAGGTGAAGAGGATGTGCTTACAGAAAACACTAAGTATTCCAGAGCGCTGCCTCATTCTGGCTGAGAAAACTCCAACCCTTTCAAAGCTTCCAACATATTTTAACAAGCTGTTGAAAAATGAGCTGAAAAGGCTTTAGCTTCCTGACGTGTGTGTGTGAGACAAACTTAAATATTAATGTCTAATCATGCTGAATGCGCACACACATTCAGACACACCATCTTTTCCGAGTGACTAGAACTGTATATGGGAAAAATACAGAGCAGAAAATTGTTCAGTTCTGTTTCGTTGTTCTGTTTTATTTTATTGTATTTCTGCGAGGGTTAGAATCTCTTAATACCGAAGGTGCCATAATCCTCATTTTAAAAAATTGAGGTGGAAAATGACAAACAAATGGACTTTAAAAGAATTTATCAACAAATTAAAACTTAAGATTTACTGGGTATTAGCTGAAGATATGATTGTTTACTTAGGTTTTCTTATTTCAATGTCAGATTCTTCCCAAGAGATGACCAGCTCTTTGTGTTCAATACTGCTGTCGTATTGAGATTGTGTAACTGTTCTCTGTTACGCCATTTGCATAAATGCTGTTTCATGAAGCTCTGTGGTCAAGTGATTTAATTTGAGATCTGTAAGTGACTCTTATTCATCATTGCTTCATTCCCAGAAGGGCCAGTCGTTATGCTTTCATTCTTCATGTACACTTAACCTTTTTGACCATGCACTCAAGTGCTAATAGCTATGCTATTTTACTTAGGGTTGGTCGTTTTAATCAAGCACAAACAATAAACATTAGCTTTAGGACAACCTTGAAAGAATAGTGCACCCAGAAATTAAAAACTGAGAGCTAAAACAGATCAAAACATCACAATAATCCACAAGTAGTCCACATGACTCCAGTGTATCAGTTAACTTCTTGTGAATCTGTTTGTAAGAAACAAATCCATTATTATCCATTCTTTTCACTTTAAACTATTGTGTCTGCCCATAATTTCAATAAATATTCCATAATACCTTCCTCCATTGAAGAAGTCCATCCCCATTATTGTCTCACATCAGATTCTACTGAACTATTATGGACTGTTTTCACCTATAGACTGTTTGGTCTGTGCATATTTCTCTCCCGATTCAGACAAGCTGCCTTTTTCAAAAGAAACGGCTATATTATAAATAGAGGACTTTTAGGAATTTAAAAACATCTTAATGGATGGGAGTCATGTGTATTACTTGTAGATTATTGCGATTTGTGTTTATCAGCTGTTTGGACTCATTCTGATGGCACCCATTCATTGCAGGGTTTTTTTTGGTTGAGCAAGAGAGGTAATGCTAAATTTCTTCAAGTCTGTTTTGAAGAAACAAACAAAGCTACATCTTGAATGGCCTGAGAGACCGTACATTTTCAGCAAATTAAAATTTTATTACTCCTATCATGTAGGAATGCACAAATATTTCAAATTCTAATAACATTTATATTTAACCATTTGCTTTATCTAAGCTGTTTTCATGTTATATCTGTTATAAAAGTCTATATTACTTCTATACTATTTATATTACTATTAAATATCAGCTATAAAAACAACGTAGTTCATAATAAGACATTTAAGTTAATAGTAATGTAAATAGATAATAGTAAGGCAAATAATAGTGGAACACCATTTTATTTTATCTTAATATATATATACAAATATCACATGGGGGAAAAAATCTTTATTTTATACACTACTCTAAAAATCTGTTTACTATGTGAAGGAAAATCTGTACCACCTCCACTAGAGTTCCTATAGCGTGTGGCATTTGACATTAGATAGCTGGCTGTTGTGTTGTATGATCCCAGCGGACACTGAGACATGGGCCTTGGGAGCTCAGAAGGATGCACTTCACTGGGCTTTCTCTGCAAGCGCAGTGGCCTCCTCCTTTTCTTTCTGTGCTTCCTCTCTCCATCGAGCCTTCTTCTCCATGTTACGAGAGGTCAGATTGTCATGCCGACCTATCGCCTGCCAAAAGAAAGCATTGGAGGATTTAAGAGCCATTTATTAAACAAGCTTATTATTTATACAGCAGCACACTTTTTATTACCTGTTTCCCAGAAACAGCCATAACAACGCAGGCTATGATAGTCAGTGCCATCATCACATAGCAGGCCTTCACACGCACTCTGTTCCTGGCACCATCAATCATCTCAAATCTGAAAAAAAAAAAAAAAAGAAACAAGTATAGAAAATACTATTTCATAAAATACTAACTATATTAGACTATTGTATACTATTAATAAATACATTTAAAGTTTTAAAAACCAATCTAATTTAATAAGAATAGGCATACAGAAGCTTTAACGATATTAGAATCAGAACTAATTATTAAGTATGTTTTTCAGAATTTTGCTAAAATATTGTTATTGTTCTTAATGTGAACACATGGCCTTTACAAATATGCTTTTACACAGTTAGTAAAATGTAATCATCCAGTAAAAAAAAGATTAATCTTTGGGATTTAATGAATTGATACTTTGACCGTGCAAATTAATATCACAATGAATCATTAAATCATATTTTTTTAACTCATCCTTAGTAAAAAAGCAACAGTACGGTGGGTCAGGGAGGACATGCCTGCTCTGTTTTGCATCACAAACAAGAGCCCACTCTGATCTCCCTCCAGATACCATGAATTACACTAATTACCTGTCAGTACACTGTGAGTAAATCTTGTTTAAACCTCACAGCGGACGTCTCTTGTGTTCCACCAATACGCTGACAGATCTTTAGTCACATGACCTCATACACCAACTATATGTTCAGTAGGATGCCTGGAGAATGGGGTTTATTTTAATGTAAACAGGAATTGCCCACTTACGAGACAAACTCTGGAATCTGTTCTGCAGTTTTGAATCGTCCGGACCACACCAGCATCTTTCTGTCCCATTCTGATGGGCGGTAGCCTGGTAGTTTAAACCCAAGCCGCTGCGCTGGAGACAACAAGCAGAGAGGAAACACAAGGTGAAGAGAAGTTAGTCCATTGGGAAAACCATAAAAATTAGTTTAAGTACAAACTGATTCCTGTAGAACAGCCAAAACAGGAACTTATCTAGCTTTACATCATAATTACGCGGTTGCGTGTTACATGCATGTTTTTTCTTGTCTTTGAATTCCTTCTTTGAATTGTAAGCGTTGTAGGGAACAAAGCGAGCTGCAATGATGCACTTTAAGTAAAAGTGCAGCATCACGTCAAGTGCTGAATCATGTCTGGTGCTGTGTGATGTCATATGCCCCGCCTCCTAATGCAGGTATGTAGAAGTGAATGGATATTTGAGTACTGACCCTGGGGTGCTGACGCCCCTCCTTCGGGTTTGCTGCACAGTCTTCTGCTCCCTGTGGTCATCACACCTCTCCTCACCTGCCCTATAGAAGAAAACTGAGCATTAAAGGGATAGTTCAGAAGTGAAAATTCTCCCATTTACTCACCCTCGTGTTGTTTTTAGCTGAACTGTCCCTTTAAGTCCATCATGGTGATAAATTATAGCGGTATGATGTTTATACGACACAAATGTGTTGTTTCCTGTTATATTTGCACTGATAGTTTAAAAGGCTTTTGTTTGTTTTTTTCCCAGATGAGGAAGTGACATTGCATTTAAACCTTTGATTTAGCACTTTAGCAGCTGTTTAAGAATTATTTATTATTCAATCATTTGATCATTAGATTTTTTAAATATATATCTATATATATATATATATATATATATATATATATGTTCAAGCTATACTCAGATGATGGTTTCCACCAAATACCAAAAGTACAAATACAGTAAAACATTTTTGTATAACATACAGAGCAATACCAACACTTTTAATAATAATTATTTCAATAATATTCACACTATATAATAATATAACACACAAAACCGATTACAGAAAGTAAAGTTACTGATTTACATAAATTATACACACACACACACACTACCAGTCGTTTTTTTTATGTTCATCTATTCTGCTCACCAAGCCTAGATTTATTTGATCCAAAGTACAGCAAATACAGCAATATTTTGAAATCTTATTCAATTATTATTATTTAAATATTTTTCTATATGAATATATTTTAAAATCTAATTTATTGCTGTTATTTTAAAGCTAAACATTTACCATAATCACTCCAGTTTTAGTGTCACATGATCCTTCAGAAATCAATGTAATACTCTGATTTGCTGCTCAAAAATATTTATTATTATTTAGTAGATTTTTTTCTGACGTTTTTCATTTTAAAGTTCGTGAAAGAACAATATTCATCTGAAAGAGAAACCATTATCAGTGTCTTCATCACTTATGATTTTCCTTTTTAAATAGCATCCTTGTTTATATAATGGAAAAATTATTCAGTTGTGTGTTATGTTTTGCCAGGAAATCATTTTTTCCCCGTTATATATAACTTAGGCTACATCATACCCCGGCTGTTAGCAAAAAAAAATAACATATAACATTCAGAATTTTTATATACTGCGATGAAAGCAATTACATTTTATGACATTAACAACATATACATATAATAATATTAATAATAATGTTATTTATTATTTTACCGGAAATTATACCATTGCACACTTTTGTAAGAGAGATCAAATAGAGTTGCAAAATCATTATAACAAGAGGTGTGGTTTCGTCCACGTATTAGATAAAACATCAATTAGAAGTAATAAAATCCATGCAGCAACCTAAAGCAACCCTAAGAAAAATAATACTGCGTCACAATGCATTTAAATTCACGTTTTCACTGCTAGTTTTATGGCGTTAAGTGTTTGAAGAATGCCATCCCAGTGCCAAAGCTTATCATATGCTGCCTGGCTGCGTCCAAAACAAATATCACACGGAAAATACTGACCTATTAAAGTGCCAAAGGCGGCGCGAGGCCCTCTGAGCATATTGAAGATCATGACTTCTGAAGATGAATATGATGAAAGAAAAAGACAAAATCTTAAGCCACGAAATCGTGTCCAAATGACAATGTCAGGTTTAGTTCCTCCTAACTTACCTTAAAGTCAGTTCGAGTTCACATGCGAGCAGAGCTGGTGTAACCCTGAAGGACCCTGAGCAGCCGAAACAGCTGAGCTCACATGAGCGCCTGTCTAGGACAAACGTTACGTATGAAAAATGATCGTGACACCGAATGTAGTTGTGAATGGCATATAACTAAATAACTAAAGAACAGTTACAATACAAAATATTCGCAGCTCTGCGAAACATGTCGCATAAATCACCTGTGGATTTTACTTGCTCACGTTTAATCTTATTTTTGTCTTGAGAAATGATTCTGTCACACTATCCCTGTTTAAAATGACTTACGATAGTAAAAGCTTACTGGAATACGCAATAATTACCTGTGGAGTTGTTTAGAAAGTGTCAAAACAGCAGTTTATGTTAACAGGCAGTACTTGGACACCCTCGGCGCGCAGGACCCTTTCAGTGGACTATGGCGGCGCCCGGTGGAGTTCTGAACTGTGAGGACTTTTCAATGTTTCAGGTAAAACGTGCGAAGTTGTCAGCAGACAAGAGAAAATCATGCAGGATGTATAAGCGCATACTGATTATTATAAACACGTGATGTTAACGGGAAGATTGTGCGAATGACTGACCCTTGGTGGTCTGTTGCATGCAGTAGTGAGGTTCAATGAGCAGCAGAGCAAACATAAGCGATTAAGCAACTGTATTGTGCTTTGTAAATATAAATGTATCCATTAGACGAGTTATCCTTTATACACAATATAAAACACAGAATTTTTAAGCCATCAAGTACATATTGTGTAATATGTGGGTTGTTAAACGTTTTTCAGCACCAGGATTTTCAGTTTATTTGAGCGTATAGGGGAAAGTGTATTTTTTTGTGTGTTTTTACAATTTTTTTTTATTTTTTAAACAATTTTTAAAATTGTATCCCTTAGTTGATATAAACTTATGCGTATTGAAACACTTCAATTAAAAAATGTAGCTTGAAATAGATTTTTCCTCTGCTTGTAATGTTGTCATCTACCTATATAGTTATATTGTACACTTTTTAAACGTAGCGTGTGATAGTTTTTACTCTGGTAGCAGTTAAACTTAGTTTAATTTTTATTTACACTGATATACTGTACATCTCTGTTGTTGTCCTGTAGGAAGTATTAAAAGTGATGCGCACCATAGATGACAGAATTGTCCATGCCCTCAATACTACTGTGCCCACTGCATCCTTTTCAGGCAAAGTGGATGCCACACAGACCTGCAAAGAACTGTATGAATCTGTATGTATCACAGTGCAAAGTAATCTTCAATAATGTTAATGTTAATGTTAATGTTAATAATGTTCGTGATGTGTTACTGATTTAAGTGTACTTTTTATACTCTGTTATATATTAATTACAAGTCCCTTTTCTGTACTGCCTGTGCCTTTCAGCTCATGGAAGCTCATCTTTCCAGAGATAAGGCAATAAAGACATGTATTACAGAGACCTCTGCTGTCATCGGCCATTTACGTGAAGAGAGGGCAAAAGATAGTGACAACTTGTCAATAATCAAGCAACTCAGGAAAGAGCAAACTAAGGTAATGTCTTTATTTGTATGTACTTTGACTGGAATTGGTTTAAATTCTCTACGTTTTCTTACAGTTAAAACTCATGCAGTCTGAGCTAAATGTTGAAGAAGTGGTCAATGACCGGAGTCTGAAGGTGAGTTATTGAGTGTCTCCTATTGATCCGAGTGGTTTGCATTTTGTCAATGATCATGTTTTCTTCCAGGTTTTCAAAGAAAGGTGCCGAATCCACTACACCCCTCCCAAGATTAAGTAAATAATACTTCTATTGTCAACATAAACTACACAGTTGTTCTGAGGAAAACACCTGGAGCTGAGCCTGGACATTGTCACTGACCCCACAAACCCTCCTCCATCAGTATGCTCTGTGGCTTTGTGTTTCTAAAAGTGAAGAAACACTACTGTGGCCCGAATCCTGTAAACCTTTTCGTATAAATATTGTACAAAAGATTTTATAAACCATGAAATGTTTTCCAATGAATGAAAAGTTGTCTGTTATTTGCTTTGCAAAATAGTGATTAATGTTCATTTAAAGTGGACTTAAAGATTATTAATCTGATCTCAGATGTTGATGTGGCCACCTGTGTCAAAGGTTAAAGCGGGGGGTTTCCAACCCGATCTCATGGGAAAAAATGTCACAAGTTGGCGATTTCGAATGAATTTGCACGACGTGAATTGTGTGAATGAATGTTTTTTCGAAAAAAGTATACTTAAAAGCCTGCCCCTAAATACATGCATCGCTGGGGCATGAACAGATTGTATGAATGAGAAATTTATGGAAGTTAGCCTCTTAATTCATCAAAACTCTAAATAGTTATGAATTGCCACGAGATAGTTTTAGGCTTTCAGTATTTTAGATGCTACAGACAATTTACAGATTATCGTAAAATTTAAAAGGCATATATAGTTTGTAAGGTAAATACCCAATTTTTACTGTCAAAAGATCTACTCATGGAACTGTACTTAGATTTTTTTAAAATCATAAGTTATTCATGGAAACTCCAGCTGACATAACCATGCACTTTTATGATGACTATCCATGTACTTCATTTAAATAATGAACATTACATCCAGTTTAGTATAAAATACCTATAAAAAAGCTCAGCTATAAAATGTTTTCAGTGTACAGAAAACTGCTATGCCAAACACAACGAAAACATCTATTTACTGTAAAGGGTTACCTAATTCAAAATGACTGTCATTGCAGGTGGTAATCCTATTAGTCACTCTACTGTGATCATACTATCAGGTAAAAGTAATAACTCTGAGATTCATGAGCATTTTAGGGCAACATTTATTATAATTTGCATAGTTTCATTCAGAAGTATTCAATAGGATCATGATGAGCCTTGGAGGTCTGAATGCTGGTCAGTTCCAGTGTTTCTCCAGCATGGGGCAGGGTTTTATAGACACGTAGATGAATGTACTCATCTCCACCTACATGCACCTGAAACAGATCATTCACAGCAATGCTTTTAAACACTTTTATAGCTGTTGATGGCTATATCTGAGGCTTGCCTTTACAGGCATATTATTCTGTACATGAACAGAGTAGCTACTCCTAAAAGTTCATTCCTAAAATCCCAGGGTTTTTCCTCTGACCTTAATGAAGTAATTTGTCCCCGCAACAACTTGTGTTTTAAAAGATTTGACAGTGAAACTGTCAGACTGTGTGACTCATCTCTTCACTTTTTATCAGCAATGTAAAGTTACAAACCTCATCGCATATTTTCTGCACCTCTTCATTGCCATCTTTCACCTCAGACGTTCCGCCACAACGCACATTCATTTTAAAGACAAAAGGCAGCGTCTTCTCACCACTAAACTGACGGAGTCTTTGGTCTGACTGACTGAAACAACTGTGTCTCACTTCCTAAAAAGTCAAACCAAAACATTTTGCTCGCCCTCTGGTGGCTGGCTGCAGTATCAGAATCAGAAAGAGCTTTATTGCCAAGTATGCTTGCACATACAAGGAATTTGTTTTGGTGTCACAGCTACCAGT
>JAUMHE010000040.1:1549839-1568953 GCA_032359235.1 Enteromius mattozi | reverse complement strand
ATGTGAAACATACATTATTTTTCTACATAACCTCCCTGGACTTCAATGCACTTTTCCCAACGTTTCACAAGTTTTTTGATTCCGTCAGAAAAAAAGTTTTTCGGTTGCATCTGCAACCAATTTCGCACCGCATCAATGAATTCTTCATCACTTGCAAATCTTCTTCCCCTTAGCGCTTCCTTTAATGGTCCAAACATATGAAAATCGCTTGGAAAATTTAGCCTGTCGTGTACGATGGAACCATGAACCATGACTGATATGTAAAGTATTGGCGATTTCGTCCACTGTGATTCTTCTGTTTTCCTTCATCATAGCCTCAACGACTATCATATTGTCCTCAGTGGTTTCTTCGTCATATAAAGATGTTCTTCCCTGTTTGAAGCGCTCTATCCATTCGTAGATCTTGCTTTGCGCTAAACAGTTGTCACCACACTGTGCTTGCATTCGACGAATAATGTCTGCAGGTTTAACACCTTCCGCAAACAAAAAGCGAATCACTGCCCTCATTTCCTCCTTGGTGCAGATCGACAAAGGAGCTGTCATGTTTAACGGTCTGCCACACTCCAACGAATAACGCGGGAATAAGAGTTACACGTTGTATAGAAGTGTTGGCGACTACACTCATTCAGCGCTGGGTACGAGCAGTGTTACCAAACTCTGAAAAGAGAAATTAAAAAAATCCCTTTACTTTTTGACTTCCCCTCGTATATATATATTTTTTCTTTTATTTTACTTGATTGCTGTGTTTTGTTTTTCTTGTGTCCCCATATGTATGCATATGTATGTATACACATTCTCACACACACACACGAAACAGAACAAACTGAGACAGACTAAATCCAGAAGAAAATGGCAACATCTCCAAAATGCTTTAAGCTAAACTAGATAAAAAAGTTTGTCGAGACAAACTTTAAGTTGGCTTAAGAAAGCTGTAGCTAAAAGTTTGAAAAAGTTTGAAATAGTTTAAGAAGTTAAAGAATATCAGTTTGAATTTGACAGTTATGCGACGTCACCAAACGTTCTAAATCCCATATGTCGGACCATACTCCCAGGGGCACGGAAACAAAAATCGCATATGTGGGACTGTATCGCTCAACAGGTTAAAGGAGTTTAAATGGATTAGAAATAGTACATAGAAGGAAAGTCTGACTGAGTCTAATTGGCCTCAGTGTGTTTAGATTTGAATTTTGCCATTTGGAGCTGGCAGAGTCTTGGCTCATCGGAACATTCCGTGAATGGGAGATTTTTAATCTTCATTTTTATGAAAACCGTAAGTCCGATCAGTTAGAAAAGATATAGCAACCAGAGTCAGAGCAGTCTGAAGATCTGGGCTGAGTTTGGAGTCTGTAGTTAAAGCTCTAGGAGGAGTTATGCCGAGTTCAGACTGCACGATTTTCAAAGTAGTCGCGTCAAAGATCTTTTCACACTGCATGACTATCTGGGGTAGCATTCTGTCGTGCTGTGTTCACACTGCATGATAGATCGGCGACAGGGGGTTTCACACTGCATGACTTTACAATAGGAAGAATCGTCGACATCTTTGTTCTCACTGCCAAACCTACGCGAGAAGTGACATGGAAACAACGCAAGGTCACGTGTGCAAGACCGGAGTTCTCACGTGAGACTGGGATTATTATTAAAAATAATAGCAAGCAAAAGAAGCTTGTCATACAAATTGCATGTTTGCTCATTTGAAACGAAAAGAAGATTATGGAGGAGGATATTTACCTTCTATTCTCTCAGATCGCGTCTTTGATAGTTCACACTGTGTGATTGTCACTCGCGTGACACTTTCTCAAGCCAACTTAACTACAGTACGCTTACTGTAGGTTTACTGTTTTAGGCACTTGAGTATAAATGCTGTAAAATGAGGATACTATGAAAATAATGTCATAAATAGATTTTCTTTATTATTAACTCAAAAATCTGTTGTGACCATCCTTTTCAATTAAAGCAGCTTTTGCCCTAGATGCACTTGCACATAGTTTTTCAAGTAGCTTTGCAGATACAGTAGGTCTAAAAAAGACACATTTATATCGCATAATGCACATTTATAGTCTCAGTTTAGTTTCTTGAAAACAGTTTTTTAATTTTGACTTCTGTTAACGGAATTATTTCTACTAAACTCTGCAGGACACCAGCCCTCCAGGACCGAGTTTGGACAGCCCTGTTTTAAACATAAAATTTTAGTTAACAGTGATAGCTTGATGTAAGACTGAGAAATATCTGTTCGTTGCTACCTGGTCTCATTGCATAAACGTACCTTGTTCACTTTTTAGTGAGACACAAAATACATACCAACAAGTACATATCACTGCAGTTTCCAAAAGAAATGAATACTAGAGGCAGTAAAACAAGATTTAGTTTTGATTAATAAAGTGTTGTTTTCACACTTCAAAACAATGTTAATATGGACCTGATGCTTTTGAACGTTAGCATATCCAGCTTCATATCTATGGGTTTTCATAAATGATCGGTAAATGTTCGGTAGCTCACATAGTACAGAGAAGTACTTCAGAGGCAAGAAGCACCAGTTCAAATCCCGTGTAACTACGATTCGACAAAACAGTTCAAATCTGCATAAAAGAAAGTTGAAATGGTACGGTTGCATCAGCAAATGCCTTTTTTTATATCAGTTTTGCATTTGTTAACACTATCGGTAGGTTTAGGGTTGGATTTGGTGTAGGGCATATTTCCGAGATTATAGAGGATTAGCTTTTAGCGACAGTCCCCAGATATCTGAATTCTGAACCGTGCAATACATACCTGAAGCAACATAATAAAAACACAGCAATATTTAGCTATATCAACATAATAATAAAATGTGCAAGGGTTCATGTATTGAACCTGTGTTTTAGCGCCACTCAGTGGGCTTTTCTCTTTGAAACTGCGGCAAAACACGCAGTAAGGTAGGTAAAAACCATGTTTCACAAATGTGCACAGAGGTACATATTTTTATGAGACCAGGTTGGTTCTTTGGCTCCTTTGTTATATGAGGCACTGGGTGAGGAAGAACTCATCATGGTAGCCAAGGACTATTTTTTTCACAGTAGCTAATTATCCTCTTGTCCTCTCTCTCTTTCTCTCTCTCTGCTGTCAGAGTTCTGTTCGTTACATGATGTTCAGACTTCATGACACCTCTGAGTTCCAGTCCCCAGGCAGATGGCCCCGCCTCTCCTCTTTCTATCTCTCTCTCTCTCTCTCACTGTCTTTCCATCCTAGCTAATGCAGAAAACGCTGCCTTGTCTTTGTGAATGTTAGTTAGCAGTCACAGAACTGCTGCGTGTGCAGATTTTAAATAACAAGACATTTGCACATGCATGCTTCAGTAGTAAGCTATTCTCACTGTTATCTAGGTGTGCTTTTGTTTAGTGAGGCAACGTGGCATTTAACTGACAGATCTGCATGCGTGTCTGTCTGTGTGTCTGAGCATGTGGAGAGAGTCACATGTTCCAACCGTGTTCTCCAGCCTGTCTACTCACCTGGCCGTTGCCATGGGAACAGTCAGACAGCGGCAGACTTTGCACCGATGTCCTCAGAGGATTCACAGAACAGGTCTCTGAGCTCCTGACGCTCCCTCACTCTGTCCTAACGTCTCACTGCCTCTGATTGACCTGGGAACCTGTTCTGCAAATCATACAGACCTCTAACTTTCATTAATAATGCATTAAAGGTAGGGATGTGCTGATATTAAAATTATGGCCGACAATTATTTGTATGTTATGCATAATATTGCAACTTTTTTTCTTAAATAAATGCAAAAAATAAGTGTGAAATAAGACTTTAGGCATCACAACATTATAATGAAAAACTAATTAATAGGAAAAATCCATCAAATTGAATTGAATAATCATTACGTATTTAATTGAATGGTTTAACTGAACAATCCTTAATCAGTTATTCAGTTAAAATAGGCATGGATGGAATTTTACAATTAATTAAATTGCATTAAATTTTAGTGTGTTATTAAATCATTTGTTTTTAAAGATGAACTTTAATTCAGTGTTCATGGCAAAGGTCATCTAAATGTCAAAATAGTGTAAATGTGCATGCACAATCCAATATTAATACAAATAAATGGAAATATATAAATAATAAAAAATATATAAATTTTCTCTAAATAATGGCCATGAATATATTAAAATATATATATATTTTTTATTATAATATTGAAAATTATTTTTACATTTTTTATTTATCGACAACAGTGTTGGAAGTTATTTCTACATTTTATTGAGCAATAAATATTTCTTAATTTAAAACTTGTTTGTAAGACCATCTGAGTAATATTTTAAATATACAGAAGTCTTTTGTGCGGTAAAGACCAACATTTAATTGTTAATTCACAGATAATCTTGCCCTGTCCTTTGCTGCTCTTGTGCATATTCAAATACATTCAAATATGCTGCATGAAGACGCATTGCAGAAGGTTTGAAGAACTTTGTGAATGATGTGAAAGCTGGCATAGAGTACGATTCCCACCTAATAATGAGATTAGTAGGCATGACAGGAGGTTGTGATGACGTTTACTTCTATATTGTAACAAAAGTGTTCTTGAATTCAAAAAATATAGGGCTAAATAATATCTGTGCATTTTAATGATAACTTTAATTAGCTGTTGCGTGACTTTTTATGGTACTTATATGGTGAGGTGTTTTTTTTTTTTTAAATTGCCAGTAAAGATTTTTTTTAATGTTGATTTTAAAAAAATCACAGTGAAAAAAAACCTTAGATGAAACCCTTCCCTTTAGCCCTTGTGTGAGATCCAATAAAGATGCAGAGGGGGGTCGTGAATGGAATTTTTTTGTCTCTTTGTGACTCTAAAAGGCAGTGTGGAGCGTCTCGTGAATGTGAAAGAGTCGGGAGGGTCTCCAGTGGTGATCTTTGAGAGAGGGTGGAGGGGACAGAGCTCGGCGCGTGAGGATTTATTGTGTGGAGAATGTGTTCTGCTGACGACGACATGACAAGATGTTCCCGGCTTTATCGCACCAGTTGCACACTTCTTCCCTTTGTGTTTTGCCAGCTGCCTGCACTGGTGAGGGGGAAGGCTGGGGTTCAGAAAAGCGTGTGTGTCAGAGTGTGTGTATGTATGTGTGAGTGAGGAGGGTGGAGGCCAACTGGACACAGGCCTATTCTTTTAGCATACTTAATGCCTCAGATCTTTCCGCTACTCACCCACACACAAATATAAATAAATAAATAGCAGGTAAATAATTAGAATTAGTGCCATTGCTAACATGATTTAGTTCCCTTTCAGTCAGTCACTTTGACATTACGTCAATGGAGTCTCACCTGGGAGTCCAATCCGCTCTGATCTTTAAGAACAAGCCAATCGGGATTGGCTGGTGAGAGCACGCCAGCCACTCCCAGTGAATACGGGTATACAAGATGGCGGCGCGCCTCACCATTCAGCTTTTTGCTTTGGAGCCGATCGCTTGCTGCTTGAAGTTACTGTTCCTGCGTATCCAGCGGAGAGACTGCCCTCCCCTCGGCAGTCCCGATGTAAAAGAGCAAATTTTACATGCTGCGCGCCGTGGCCATCCTGCAGTCACTATGACATTACGCCATTGGCTGACGTCTTGGGCCAATGTGCTTACGTAGCAGCACGAGGGTAGTTCTGACCGTAGGTTGATGCAGGAGCCTAGCGTGTTGACTAGCGTCACTCCCTTGGCGACATAGGTCACGGTACCACCAGCGTGGTCCAGGAGCGCCACCTCTGGCTGTACCTGACGCAGATGAGTGACGCCGACACTGTTGAGAATTTTGCCTAGCAGTTCTCGGCAGTCCAGAATCAGATGGAGGCCATCAAACGCAACTTGCCCCAGCGTGATGCTAAAGCGCCGAGTGCCACGCCTCCGTCTGGCCATCGCCAAGGGCGCCCCCAGCAGTTTCTACGACAGCTCCGCCCCCCGCAGCTTAGAAGGAGGTAATACCTCAGCAGGGGCGTAGAGCCAGCTGCCGCAAGGGTGCGCAGCCCGTCTCAGTAAGTCTTCAGGCAGTCTTCTCATAAGACCACGAAGTGGCCTTGACACAGGCCGCCCTGAGATGAAGGATGGCTTGCGCTGCTCAGCCTGTCTCGCTGGTTGATCAGGATGATCAGACTCGGCTATGCGCATGCATTCTTTTCTCCTCTGTTCATTCAGAGATGAATGCCTCTGTCCTGCGTACAGAGATTTTGGCAAAAGACGCGATCAAGCCTGTCCCTCCAGCCGAGATGAAGGCGGGGTTTTACAGCCCCTATATTATCATACCAAAGAAAAGCGGTGGGTTACGGCACAGACCGTTTCTTCGGTTTGCCTTCGAGGGTCAGGTGTACCAGTACAGGTCTTCCTCTTTGGGCTGGCCCTGTCTCTCTGAGCCTTTACCAAGGTAGCAGAGGTGGCCCTGTCCCCTCTTTGGAAACAAGGCATTCGGATGCTCAATATCGACGACTGGCTTATTCTAGCTCATTCGAGGGATCAGTTGTGCGAGCACAGGGATTGGGTACTCAGCACCTCAGCCATCTAGGGCTTCGGATCAACTGGGAGAAGAGCAAACTCTCCCCTGCGCAGAGTATCTCTTTCCTCGGTATGGAACTCGACTCGGTCAACATGACCTCCCGTCTCACTCACGAGCGGTCGCGATCATTGCTGAACTGCCTGACGGCTCTGCGCCGTCAGACATCGGTCTCACTGAAATCATTTCACAGTTTTGCCGTTCAGTCTGTTGCATTTGAAACCGCTTCAGCACTGGCTGTGCGGCCAAGTCCCGACATAGGCCTGGTGGTCCCTTTCAGTTTAGCGGCCCTCTCATGATGCAGGCCGGGTTGTGGCACTTTCCATAGGGACCCCATGACGTCAGTCATTGGCGTAACGTCAAAGTGACTGACTGAAAGGGAACGTCCTGGTTACGTATGTAACCCTCGTTCCCTGAAGGAGGGAACGGAGACGTTACGTCCCTCCTGCCACTAACCTGAGGTCTGCGCTGAGGGGTCAGTTACGATCGGCTCCTCAGCAAGAACCTGAATGGTGCCGCGCGCCGCCATCTTATATATCCGTATGCACTGGGAGTGGCTGGCGTGCTCTCACCAGCCAATCCCGATTGGCTTGTTCTCAAAGATCAGAGCGGATTGGTCTCCCAGGTGAGACCCCATGACATTAGTCATTGACGTAACGTCTCCGTTCCCTCCTTCAGGGAACGAGGGTTACATACGTAACCAGGACGTTTCAGTGGACAGAAGCGCAAATGTTTTCAAATCAGTTGCTTTTTCCTATAAGTAGCAGTACAATATGTCAAAACACTAATGTACTGTTTTTTTTCCCAACATCAATATTTTATTTTGCATGCAAACTAGTATATTTATACATATTTATCTAGTAACTTATTGTTGATTTCAGTGAATCGTTTTTTGGTATATGTAGTGTTAGACTAACTGATACTATTTCTCTCTTGTTGGTTTGATTGCTTCTATAGCATCTGCTAAATGATTAAATGTAAAAGTAACTGCTTTTTTAAAAATCGGTACAGCTTTCCCAACAGTGATATACAGACACAAATATGCACACCCACACACACACACACCCTGTCCCAGCTGCGTTCTAGAGTGCCAGGGGTGAAGCGAGGAGCAGAGGCAGGAAGAGAATGGGTCGGGCAGGAGAGAGGGCCATCCCAAACTCCAGACCACAACATCAGCATGTGAGTCCTTCAAACATCCAGCCTCTCACAGCAGACACTTACATAAAGCAGATCTCTCTGTTTCACTGTCTCAGCCCGGCTGTCTCACGCTCCCTCGCTCTCTCTGCTGGAGCCAGACTCACATGGTGTCACATGTGAGAGCTCACTGTTTTCTCTCTCTTTTCAACAGAATCAAGACATGTTCTCTGCCATCTCTCTTTTTGTCAGCTGATCTAAAGGTTCAGCCTACCAGAACCACTACAATGCCTTTCCCTTCGCCTGACCCTAAACTGGCCTTTCATAACCTTACTACAGAGGGAATCTGTAGAAGAATCTGTGGAGTTCAGAAAATTCCACATCCACTAACACTTAAATGTGTTTATTTATTAAACACTAAGCTAATTTGAATATGGTTCTGACTTTCAGTAAGAGCGTACTGTAAAAAATCTGTGAAAGGTATTTAAACAAAAACTTGTAGAGAAAAATCTTTCACAGTGGTATTTTATTCTTATTTGAAAACTAGTATTTATTTGTGACTTAAATTTGCTCATTTTTTTATATTTTCATTTACTTTTGTAATTTTTATTACATTACCTGTAGTTTTTACAGTTAACATCTTTCAATATTTAAAGGGTTAGTTCACCCAAAAAGTGAAAATTCTGTCATTATTTACTCACCTTCATATCGTTCCAAACCTGTAAGACCTTCCTTCAACTTCGGAAAACAAATTAAGATATTTTTGATGAATTCCGAGCTCTCTGACCCTCCCATAGGCAGCAAGGATCCTAATAAAGGCTCAGAAATGTAGCAAGAAAATCTTTAAAATAGTCCATGTGACATCAGTGGTTCAACCATAATGTTATAAAGCTACGAGAATATTTTTTGTTCGCAGAGAAAATAAAAATATCTACTTTATTCAACTATTCGTCTCTTACGTGTCATCTCATAGCACCATTTTGGAGAGTATCACATATGTAAACAAAGTTTGCAACGTATGTATGTGGATACTCTGTTAACGTTGTTAATATGCTTGTTTACACATACTGTACGTTCCATACATTGTTTTACGTATTTATTATTTCAGTATATTTTACGTATATACGTATATTTTATTTCAGCTTCATTTCAAATACCAAAAACTATTTTTAGTCACTAATACAATGTAGTAGGCCTATGCAAATAACATTTAGCACTCGTCCACAAACATGCAAAGATCGTCTTTGTAGTTTAAAGCAGCATTGAAACTTTGACTTAAGTGTGTTTTAGCTGACTGAAGTTTCTGCGGGTTTGGGAAATCCAGGTGTGATTTGCACTTTTCTATTTTGAGCTTAAGGGCCCAAGATTAGCTAACAGTTCCCCTGAGCGTATCTGCTGAGGTTTGCTGTGAGTGCGCTGTGGGGATAGCCCTGTTATGCCTCATGCCTCTATTATTCTGCCAGCGCTGCAATGGAAATCCCATTTCTGGTGTTTTTGAACTTCGTAATTGAAATTATTTTCCTGTTGTTGAAAATGTTACAATAATGAATTGCTATGCAAAGTACCTGTCAATTGTTATCACCCAATGAGTAACACATTTATGTCATCCAAAGTGACATTTAAACAAGCTTAATGCTTGTGTGCTTTGTTTTTTTTAGGGTGAGGTCTGTTGTGAAGTAACTACAAATGTCAGCGAGAGGAGTAGAGTTGGATTTCACAGTTCTTATCTGCTGAAACTTCCTTTCAGTGTTGCTAGTGTATCAAAAACAAAACTTAAGCGGATCTAGCCTAAGTGGGGATGTTATTTAATATTTATTTCTGGACTGTTTTGCCTTCATTTATAAGACAAGAGCAGACACAAAACTAGATGAGAGAGAAAAGTTTAATTGGGTGTGTGTGACCCAGGCCGGACTTAAACATTGAGCTTACACTGTACCATTCAAAAGTTTGGAGTTAATATGACTTTTTTTTTTTTTAAATAGAAATGTATTCTGTTATTTAACAAGGATGCAGTAAATTGTGCAGACTGCACAGACATTTACAAAAGATTTCTATTTTAAATAAATGCTGTTCTTCTGAACTTTATCTTCATTAAAGAATTCTGTGTCACTGTTTCACAAAAATGCTCAGCTCAGCTGTTTTCAACACTGAAAATATTAACAAAATGTTTCTTAAGCAGCAGATCAGCATATTAGAATGATTTCTGAAGGATCAAAAATTCTGCTTTAGTGTCTAATTGTTTTCAAACAGGTTTCCTCAGCGTTGAATCACAGTTGCTGGTTGGGGGTTACATACGAACAACCTTTAAACTAAAAATGACTTGCATATAGTCATCCCTTCACATTAAACTTGGAAAAGAGAAGTGAAAACCACAAAATGGCTGTTTTCTGTGTTGTCAAGTTTATAGTCTGTTTGTGTGATTGCAGTGCTGATTAATACTGGTGCATCTCCAGATAAGAGCACGTCTCTATGAAACAGCCTACACATGCTGCATTTTAGTTTGTTGTGAAATATATCTGTGGGACATGTCGTAATCATGTGTTTTGTACATTTGAGTTATTGTATGTCATTGGCAGTGCCTGAGCTTGGCAGCGTGCCACAGTGTTGACGGTAGCACACGAGAAGACAATGAATGAGTTTGTTCTCCTGTCAGCAATCTCCAGACCCCATACAAATCACCTGCCACATTACGCAGAGCTCTAGATTCCACACAAGCGTTCAATCACATGCTTTCGAACGGCGATAAACCAATGCTCGCAAGATTGCAAGACAGAGGGGATGCTATCGGGGGTGTCTTATTTCATTGTGTCATTTTTGACAATGGAAAACAATATAAATCCTGAAAGTTTTCCTTACTGTCATGTTTGGGGCAGGACATATCAAAGAGCTTTTTTGTTTAAAGCCAGTAGGCTTAGATAATTTGAATTAGTAGTTAATTAGTGACGTTTATAAAAGTATGTTCTATATAGTATGAACATAATCCAGATGTACTGCATTTATCATGTTGTCATTGTCATGTGACCTACCAGCATCAGTCTACCTGGTCTCAGGGCATAAAAAAGGAAAGGACGTGACATGTGGCCAGGTATGGTTTGCCATACTAGGAATTTGTGCTCTGTGTTTAACCCATCCAAGTGCACACACACAGCAGTGAGAAGTGAACAACCACACACACACACCAGGAGCAGTGGGCAGTCCTTGCTGCGGGCCCTTGGAACAGTTGGGGGAACGGTGCCTTGCTCAAGGGTCTCACCTCAGTCGTGGCATTGAAGGTGGAGAGAGCGCTGGTTATTCACTCCCTGCCAGACCTGGGAATCGAACACGCGACCTTTGGGTTACAAGTCCAACTCCCTATCTATTAGGCCATGACTGCCCCCTCCACGACTGCATGGGTGCACTTTTTAGCGAGACATGAAATACGTACCAACAAGTACATATCACTGCAGTTTCCAAAAGAAATGAACACTAGAGGCAGTAAAGCTCTGACACTTTTTATTCCTTTTCACATACGTTTACACAGTTTTGATTAATAAAGCATACTTTTCGCACAATAACTTGAAGAATATCATGTTATGACTTCAAAACAATATTAATATCCTGGGATATTTGAAAACTGATGCTTTTGAACTTTAGCATCACACATATCCAGCTTCATATCTATGGGCTTGTTCAGTAGCTCACGGAGTACAGAGATGTACTTGAGAGGCAAGGAACTCTGGTTTGATGCTGTGTAACTACGGTTCGACAGAACAGTTCAAATCTGAGTAAAAGGAAGTTAAAATGGCACGGTTGCATCAACAAATGCCTTTTTATATACTGGTTTTTAATTTGTTAACGCTATTGGTTAAGTTAAGTTTCAATTATGAACTGCCGCAATACGTACCTATATCAACGTAGTAAAAACGTGCCAGGGATCACGTATTGAACCTATGTTTTAGCGCCTCTCAGTGGACATTTCTCTTTGAAACTGTGGCGAAGTGTGCAGTAAGACACGTAAAAACGGTGTTGCACAAAAAGTGCACAGAGGTACATATTTTTATGAGACTAGGTTGGCATCAGTTTTGTCACTTCAGTGCCATTCGCAAATGTCAGAATCATAAAATCAACAAATCATACATATTTTACGAAGTGGCTAATTAATATGAATTTGTATGATCTCACTCACGAATTTGTATGATTTGTGAAAAGTCATACACATTTTACCAAGAGGCAAATTTGTAGGAATTCATACACCCCTAAACCTGCTCCGACGAGTAAGGTCATACGAATTCATACGAATTAGCCACCTTATAAAACAATACAAATCACTGATAGTAGCTCATGCATAGACTTTTTGCCGCCTGCTGCTATATGAATGCTGTGATTTTGGACATACTACTCTGTTCACTTACTATTTTTCTGATTCTGTACAGTATCGGGACATACAGGACTTCAGATGCAGCCCTAGTTCTGAGTGAAATTAGTGGCCGTGGTATTCTTAAAGAGAATATTTGATTGAATAAAATTCTGTCTAGTGCAGAATGAGTCATTGAAATTTTTGGTCACCCGCTGCTTGTTTTCAAGCTTTTTTTATTAAGAGAAACTAGGAATATTGATATTAAATGAATTAACCAGATTTTATTTAGTCATTTCTAAAACAATTTTTATATTAAAATGATATTTAATATGATTTTAATGAATTACAAGTTATGGTAACACTTTCTGAGTACGGCTAGTTGCTTATTTGCATCCCATATTAGATGTTTATCAGTACTTATAAAGCACATATTCTGCATGACCATATTCTACAGGCCTAACCCAATACCTACCTTATCTTTAGGCCCTGTGGACATTTTTTAGGCCCCCTTTTTGAGAGCCAAGTTCATTGTGCCTGAACAGCTGTACACTGTAAATGCTTATCTCTGCTTAGAAGCTAATTTTGTTAACAATTTGGAGTACAAATGTCCTTCCAGTCTGATTTCATGTTCACTTTATTGTTCTTTCTCTTTTCCCCAGCCTCCTCCTTCTTGTATTCTGGGACTGTAATGTACCCAGAGGGCAGTGCTGTCTTGTGGGAGCTGGCAGAGGACACCAGCTTCCTGTGCCTGTATATCCATGCTTGGCTTTTCTCTGTTGTACTGCTGCTTCATTGTACTGTACACTCTGATCTAGACAGATTATCTCTGGCAAGGCAGTGATCTAGACAGATTATCGCTTTTTTTTCCTACCATGACTCCTGACTGACCCAGTCATCAATATTTACTCTCTCGAGGGAGGTAAACAAAAGCATCGGCTCGGGTTCGTATATATGTTCAGTTCTTGTACATTCAGGTCAGTGGGCTGGAAGGATAAGAACAAATCTGTAACATACGCACCCTGTAGAGCAAAAGGCCACTAAATCAATCGAGATTAAGAGTTCGGAGGTCATGATCTTGTGGGAAAATGCATAACAGAAAATCCTTGCGCCTTCTACCCAGGTTTTGACCTTATTAGCCGGTGCTATTAATGTTTTGCCAGTATTGTGGCAAAGGTCTATATGTGTTTTTATAGGGATTAAGGAAATGACTATGATTAAGGAAGACGTAGGTCAGCGAAACAGAGAAACATCCTTTTAAATCAAGGCAAGAAAATAAAAAGAGGAACTCAAGTGAAGAGGCTTAGTGTCTTTAGAGCTAAAAAAGGCCTGTGGGTTTGTGCTTCATTCTCTTTGACCTGCTCTATATTTAGCTCAATCCCGTGGCTTTCTGACTGACTGGGCAGCACTGGTCATTTGCGTGATTATAACAATGCCTCACTTTTTGGCAGCGTGCGTATACAAGGAATTATAATGGAGCCATTTTGCGGGGTTTATTTGGAGAGGAACAGACTGAGAACTGCTTTGTTTTCTTGCACTGCATTTGAAGAGTTCATTACTTATTATTCTTTCTATTTTACACTTTAATACCCTGAAGAAAAAAAGCTAATTAGATGAACAGAAAAATTAGAGGTTCATTATCAGAAAGCATCACAAATGCTTTGTTCCTAAACCTCTTGAAATGTCATTAGCCTGTCGACTGATAGTTTACAGTGCAAGTGTCACAATAAGTCGGGCATATGGTTGCCAGGGCAACTGTGACATCACTGCAGACATAGTGATGCATGAAAATTCAAATAGCAGGGGAGCGGTTGCTAGGCGACCTGAACTCGGAGAAGTCATGGGGCAGACAGCCAAACTGATAGTGGTGTTGTGAACACAGAGTGCTTGAGTGGCACGCCGTGGGTCTATTAGCCTGCTGTTGGCTCAAACTCGACTTATCACTGCGGTGGGGATGAAATAGATTATTGTGCATCTGTAAGTCAGAAATGAGATAAAAAAAACACATTCTCTGATCATTGTTGCTGTTGAAAGTCCTGCAGAAAGTCAAGTTTGAATCTCCTTGATGTATTTCCCGAACTAGAAGTTCAGAGATTTTTTCATGCATTTTTACACTCAAAAAATTATTCTACAACTCTGTTCAGTTTATTTAAAAAAATAATTTTCATTTAACACCATTATGTTTGGTTCCCTATTTAAACACCTGCATTGTGTTAAACTGACTTGAAACACTTCTGTTTTGTTTCAACTCAGTATTTTTTTTATTTTGAAAGAGGTGTCTTTTTTGTGAATGGTTTTAAAAAAAACTCACGTTTTCGACGTCTGCTGAATGATGTGATTCCAACATGAGCTTCAAAAATGATCTTCAGAAACCTACGGGTGATGTCACAGACACTACGTCCATGACACTACAGTCTATGGTTGTGCACCACTAGGAGACCAAACTCCAGCGATATATTGATTGAACAAAAATCTGTCATCGCAAACACTGTTTGCTGGAAGAGAATGGCTGTTAAATGACTGCATGTAAAATGGCGACGATAGTAAAACTGTCATTCAATAGGCCGATAAGTGTATTCATTATATGAATGATTATTAAATGATTAAATAGTAAATTATTATTATTTTTTAAACATTAACTTAAAGAAAGTTAGATGACTGCAAATGTTATCTAAACTGAATATAGTTTATATATGGCTGTTAAGGTACTGATATTTTTTTTGCTTGAACTTCTGTTCAAAAATTTGGGGTTGGTTAGATTATTAAAAAAATGTTTTTAATTTCAGTCTCTCAAAGATTTCTTAAAAACGTTTTTTTTTGAAAGAATCCCCTAATGGTCAACAAAGCTGCATTTATTTGATAAAAAAATGCAAAAATCATAAATCGTAAAAATCGTAAATTAAAAAAAATTAAACATAACATTAAAGAATATTATTACAATGTAAAATAAATAGTCTCTATTTTTATATATTTTAAAATGTAATTTATTCCTGGGATGGCGAAGACAAATTTAGCCTGTTAGCCTACTCCAGTCTTCAGTGTCACATGATCTTTGTAAACAATTCTAATACGTATGATGATTTGGTGCTCAAAAATATTTATTATTAGCGCTGTTGATGGTAGTGTTTCTTAAAAAATCTTTATGAAAATCTTAAAAAAAAAATCTTAACATTTTCTACTGTATTGTTTGGTGAATGGAGAAAGTTCAACAGAACAGCATTACAGCCTCTTTAAAAAACATTTTTTTTAATCATTTTAATGTGTTCTTGCTGAATATAACTTTTGAGTGCTATATATTACAAGTTTTGTCAATATTTAGTAGCATATTAGCAAATACTATTGCTTGACATCAAAGCACACAGCCTAAAAGCCACAAAATGCCCATTTTAATTCCATGGAGTCTTTAATGTCTCAGAGATTCATTTCAACCTCCAATTTTCTGCACATTAAATGATTTAAGCAAATAATCAGTTTTTAAAAGTGTTAAGACAAAATCCCAGCCAGACTTGACGGTGGCCTCCGTGGTGAACGCTAAACTGAAATGATCTGACCTGCAAAATCAGATTGTATAAGTATTGTCTGTATGTAGGTTATTGATGATCTGCACACGCACACACTGACGGAGGCTTGGTTAGGGTACGGGCTCCATGACTCAGAATGAGGTCACTGCATCTCTCCCACTGTTCTCTCTCTCATGACTCAGATCTGGCAGCGGAGTTGTGAATGAACAGCGTCTCACCGTCTGTATCATCGGTGCTGTATATAGAGAGCGATTACCACTCGCTGCAGGATCGTGACACACTCTACACCTACCACCTGCCAAAGCAGAATGAAATCACTCGCAGGGAGGCAGAACAGAGAGAACCAGCAGCACAAGGCTGGTAATCACGTTCAAATGCACATCCCAGAGAGAAAAAGGCTTCCGGCTTAGAAGATTTTCTATTTAATTCTAGGAAAATCTAGAGAGGTTTGAACAGTAGGGGATGAATTTCAGTCGTGACTCAGTTGAAACAGAAAACAAAGAGCGCTGATGAGATGGATGTCTGTGTGTGTGTGTGTGTGTGAGTGAACACCCCTGATGACATGTTTATAGATTTTTGATTTAGATATGCAGAATATGCAGCGCTTACAGCTTTATCACCAACAAGTTCAGCTCGAACCTGGGAAAGGGAACCTCACTTTAAATAGCTGCGAAAATTTTTTTAGACTGTCTTGTGTACATATATACATAAATGAGAAACCACAGAAATGATAACCAACGTTTGAGCCAAAATATGTGATCTGAAGAAATTTGGGTGAATCTCAGAGCCATTTTGGTCACATTTCACCCCAAAATCCAAACAATACTTTATTTTATTTTATCTATTTTGTTTTGTTTTATTATTTATTTTTTTATTTTTGCAGCATGCAGCATGTTTTAGGACTGTTTCTGGTTTTGCCACTGAGAATTTATTATTTAAATGTAATTTATTATTTGAATTTATCGTTATTGTTTTATATTTCCTCTGATATTCTTTTTACGATCTTATCTATGTATCATTCTAATATGCTTATTTAGTGCTAAATCATTTTTGCTACTTAATATTTTTGTGGAAACTGTGATGCAGTGGCATTTAAAAGTTTGGGGTAAGAAAACAAAATAATAATACTTTCAGCCGCGAAAAATTAAATTGATCAAAAGTGACAGTAAATACTTAAAAATACATTTAGAATATTATAAAATATTTTGTTCATTCAACTTTCTAGGGACAAAATGTATTGTGGTTTCTACAAAAAAATTATATTTTTCAACACTGATAATAAAAAGAACCATTATTAATAACTGATCACCAATAGAAATTTAAAAAGTAACTGAGCAGCAAATAAGCATATTAAAATGATTTATGAAGGATCATGTGACACTAAAGCCTGGAGTATTGATGCTTAAAATTCATCACAGGAATATATTGTCTTTTAAAAACTATTTGTAATAATACTTTACGTTATTATTGCTTCACTATGTTTTTGATCAAATTAACACTGCTTGGTGAGCAATTTTTCAAAACCATGAAAAATATCATTATTAAAAGCCTGCTTATTTTTGTAAGGCTTGATTAGTCTTTTTTCGTACTCTTCTGAGTTGTAAGAAATCTTTTTCATTGGCAAGCTGACAACATAAACCAATTATATCACACAAAAACACAAAAAAAAACTTAACCGCTGTAAACTCGGGTATGATTACAAAGATCTCCATAGCTTTGGTGTATAGTTGTGGATCTTTTTAACGTGACGTTACATAAACACACATGACTTCATCACATCTCTCTTCTGACCATGTGTCAAAACAGCAGCGGCTTGAATCATCACTCAAAGTGTGTTTTGGCTCACATGCCTGTGATTCATCTTGTTCTGAAAGTTCATACATTTAAGAAGATGAAGCTGTTGTTTTGTTCCTCTGTGCGTTACGCTATCCAGTTCCAGTAATCTGCCAAAAAAACAAAAAACCAAAACATGGGCGGTACTGAACTGAAATGCCTAAAACGCCTCCCAGTTGTACAGTAGATTGATGGGAACTCACTATAAAGACATGTTTCATCTACAGCCTCTGGGCAGCTGCTCTCAGATTATTACCCTTCATTAGACCACACTGACTTGGATGGGTTTAAGATGCTGTGTATTACTGAAAAACATCAGTCCCTCGGTTTTATATGATATTATAGTTCAGACATTTTTCAGCATTTATTCTCTCGTAACTATCTGTGCTTAACACGCCATGATTTGTGCTACTGTAAATGAAGTGGGCACTTTTTTACTGTAACTCTGCTGGAGTTAAACTGTCTTTCATGTGCTCTCAGTGAGTCATCTGTACACCCACCTCAGCGTTCATGACTCAGCTGTTACATCATCACTCAGCACCCACAGGCTCCGCCCCCTTTAATCACCTGCGCTGATGTCATTAGAGTGGGCTCTGTGAATCGTGCCATTCATCAGTTATAATTCGCATCTATTCAAGTCGCTGTATCAGATCCTGAGTCATCTTGAGCTTCACAGCAGTGTGGTAGATTGTCTATTTTTTGGTGTTATTGTTTTAGGTGGTGTCATGGCAACTGAGCTGTTTGGTGGGGGTGTGTTTGATGGTGATGAGACTGCTTTGGAGCAATAGTAGAAGATTGTTTGGGGTTTGACAGATTTATGCTAATTCAGTGACTCACAAAACATTCCTTTTAGTTTCAAGTGTATATAAAGTTTATGAGTTTAAGTTTTTAAGTATACAAACATTTTATATCAGTGTTATTTCAATATTAGTTATATACGACGGCGTTTTAGAGCCACCAAAAAAAAAAAATCTAAAACTACGAGATTAAAGTCATAATATTTCGAGAATAAAGTCGTAATATTTCGAGAATAAAGTCGAAACTACGAGAATAAAGTCGAAATATTTCGAGAATAAAGGTCGAAATACTACGAGATTAAAGTACTAAAAGGACAAATCTCATTGCTATTGGGTGGCGCACTATAACGAATCCAATGGAAGACATGAAATATTATTTCCAAGCATATTGTCCTCACAAATATCACACATGATATAATTTATGCTATTAATCCCACATAAATGCCTTTGTAGTGTATTAAAAAGGTTTAAATAAGAGAGCTACAGCGCCCCCCAAAGGAATGTCGATTGAGTGTGAGAGCTGATGTTAAGATAAAAAGTTGTTTCTGTTCAGCCTTTTAATAAATATCAAATTCTTGATATTATTGAGTTCATAGATCTCATCCCAGTAAGATGAAGCAGCCGCTCGGACGCAACAATATTCAAATATGCCTAAATTCCGGTGGCCTTCTCTCAATCCAGGTCATTTGCAGGTGCACTACACTAAATATTATAACTTTAATTTCAAAGATTTTCTTGAAACATTTCGACTTTATTCTCGTAGCATTTCGACTTTAATCTTGTAATATTTCGACTTTAATCTCGTAATATTTCGACTTTAATTTCGAAGTATTTCGACTTTAATTTCGTAATATTTCGACTTTAATCTCGTAGTATTTCGACTTTAATTTCGTAATATTTCAACTTTATTCTCGTAATATTTCAACTTTAATCTCGTAATATTTCGACTTTAATTTCATAGTATTTCGACTTTAATTTCGTAATATTTCGACTTTAATCTC
>JAUMHE010000040.1:1527810-1541463 GCA_032359235.1 Enteromius mattozi | reverse complement strand
GATGATAGCAAGATCGGTAACAGCTGTGAGGGAGTGATGCATTATGGGATATTGAGTCCAGTGAGTGACAAAGAGTCTGATGTGTGACAGAATGGCAGGAGTGCTCTCTAGTGGAGGTAGATGGTACAGCCGGCTGTGATCGTGACAGAGATGGTACAGCCGGCTGTGATCGTGACACTAGATATCCATGTGCAATATATAATATAACTAAAATAAAATAAAATAAAAATGAATATAAACAAACAAAAATAAATCACTGAAAATACTAAGACAAAACTAACAAAGCTAAACTAACATCAACTAACAATGTGCAACTGTTGCTGTGCTGAAATGTGAAATAAAACTAAAATTAAAATAAAAATTAATTAAACTGACATGTAACTCAAACTAAAAAAAGACACTGAAAAAAATAAATAAATAAACTAACAAAGCACATAAAGTACATAATTCTGTTTAGGATTCTGCATGATAACCCAGTTTAATGTCAAGTTAACTACAGTAGATATCAATTAGAAAAACTGATTGTTTTTATTGATTCATATTCCAGTGATAAATTTTAGTTCTAAAAAGTTCTAAAAGTTAAAGTATTTTCATAACACACCAAACTCATTTATTTCCAAAGAATATGAAAATCTGATTTCTCATTTCCCAAAACAGAGGCCAAAAGAAGTACCACTAGACAAAGTCAATGAGCAGTGTCTGGGTCAATAAGACCTTATCCAAATCTAAATGATGACTTATTTAGAGAGATACCAAACTGGTTTTAGATTACCAAGAACACGAGCGAAGATTTGATAAACAACATAGCAATCATGAAAAAATCAATATTTGACACTGCTAATGTTTTTTACACCTGTGGGGAGACCGATGAGCTGCAAAACAGTCCGTCACAAAGATATTTGGTTATTTAATAGCTTGTCCACTGTCAAACTGTCTATATCCATGATGCATCAGCCTGACATTTCCATCTCATTTTTGCTGATATATACGTGTTCACAGACAGAGGTGTCAGATGTGTTATATGGCTCTCATCTGTGAAGTCAAACATTCAGTTTTTCTGAAGTGAGAACAGAACTGACCTTTGGCTCAAGAAAAAGACATTTTCTTACTTGATCTCCATATTCAAGAGTCTAGCTATGATACTAGAATATATGAAACTTACCAGGTGATGGATTTGTTTTTTGTGTCTTTATAAAATATGCATGGGGATTCTTTGCCTGTTTCACTCTTAGGTTGTTTGCCCTTGGAAACAAATGGGTTTCTTTCTGGCAAACTGCTGACTATGTAGAAACTCACTTGAATCTAAGGTGTATTTTACTCTCAATCGATCCTCTTGATTTATAATCGGGAAAAAAACATGATACAAAAATTTTTAGTGTCACCAACCACCACACATATCGCACATTCATAGTCATTTGAAACTTCAAGGACATGTCATGAAGCAGCAAAGAGAGGTGAATCTAGCTAAGTGTGGGCTTGATTTATGTGTTTCCTTTACTCTGATAGACACACATACTGTATATTGAGTGTCAAGGGCACTGTGTGACCTCTTTACGATAGCAAACTACACCCCGAAATTGATCCTCAGTGTTTTACGGCTGATTGAGCTGTCCCTTCTCTGCTCAGCCATAGAATTTCTGTTACTTAATTGCTTAAGGGAATGCTTGGAAGTAAGCGTTAAGAGCCTTAAAATCTCATGTCATACACTACTTTGACCTCCACATGACTAGCAGTGAAGAAAGCTTCATGGAAGAACAGTTTTATGAGGTTATGAGGTTAGTAGCAAGAAAGTGGAAAAGAGTTTATGGTAAAACTAGTAAAAGCAAACCTGTGTCATTTCAGTATTATTTTTATAGAAAGAAAAAAAGAAACATCCTCTCACATTCAACTGCTTTTAACAAATAATTGTATTATTTAAACTTGTAAGTTTATTTATTTATTTTGGTAATGGTTGTGCATGTTATTTTGTTCTTTTTCCTTTTTTTTACATTTTAATAATACTTTTATTTTTTATTTTAGTTTACTTTTATTTTATCCCATTTTAGTCATTTCAATTCTTCAACTTATTTCTGACAATTTCAAAGGCAATTTTTTAAATCTAATATTTATATTTTATATTATCTTTTTTGTTAATTTTATTATACTGTTAATTATTTTGATTTAACGTTTTATTCAGTTTTTATTTTTTAAACTTACTTTCGAGTTTTTGTCATTTTTGTGCTTGTCATTTTTTTATATTTTAATAATACTTTAATTTATTTTTTATTTTATTTTTATTTGACATTTATTCAATTTTACTAATTTTATTACTTCAGCTTCCTTCTGATAGTTGCCAAGGCAGTTTTGTTATCTAATATTTATATTTTGATTATTTCTGCTTTTTTTTAAATTACAGAATGTAAGTTTTATGTTTGTTTATTATTAATAAATGTTAAACAAATTTTATTCATTCATATATATATCATTTATTATTATTGTTTCTCTGTAGAACACATAGTTTTTGTTTTGGAGTATGTGTCCTTTAATAATATTTTTTATAATATATATTATAATATTTTATAATATAATATTTTATATATTTTTTATAATATATTTTGAATAACACTGGGCTTCACTGATTTTCAGTGTATGGACAAGATACTCTTTTCCAAAATGCTGTCTTCTAAAATATATCTATATTTTTGAGCTGAATGAATCCTTACATTTTTTTCAATACATCTGTACAAGCCTTTTAAAGTGATCCACAATTACAGGGAAGATCAGAAATGCTTTGCCATCACAGCAGAGGTGGGAGCCACAGCAGGAACCACTCACTGCTGTGTGATATCAGCCATAGCGAATCAAAGCTGGCTTAACATTGAGCCAACTGGCCCCAGGCAAGACCTGTGTGACAGCATTTATTTGCTCTTTATAAAATAGTGTTTTGAACTCTTCTGCTGACGTACGAAATGTGGAAGAGGCCCATCAAATGTGTGTGATATTCTTAAGGGAGGACTGCTATACGCTACACATTAAGCAACCTACAACCAGCAGATGTGAATGTCTGATTTACACACTTTATGTAAATGTGACCCTGGGAATGCACAGATTGAGTAGAAAGACTATACATGGGAGAGAAAGTAGATATTGGCCATAAAAGATGTATATAATGAAAAAATCAAATATCCCAAGTTGGGGATGATGACATTTGAGCACATTTATGGAGCTCTGTAGAGACCCATGAATGTTTCATTGAACTATCCATGCTTCAAGGGTAGCACAGATGGTTGAAGTACACTAAAAAAGAATGTTATTGAATTTAACTATTAATTATTTTTCCTATGAGGTCTGCCTGTGAGGTCAGTCCAGGCTTTATGTGCCAAAACGATCAGTTGGGTACAATAAAGTTTGCAGAGATTCATCCCGCAATAAAAGTCCAAGCTTACATTACAGTGTGACAGTTACACAACATCATTTGGTACACAAACTGTTAAGGTTGAACTGAAATGATTGGGAACATTATTAAAAAAATAACTTCAGCTTCTCTTTCCTAAGACTTTAAAAGGATGTACAGAACAGTAGGTGCTACACACAGCCAGCCTGTTTTCTTTGCGCATATAAAATGTATATAGCTTCGTTACATTACGGTTAAACCACTGATGTCACATGGATTATTTTAATGATGTCCGTACTGCCTTTCTGGGCCTTAAACATGATAGTTACATTGCTGTCTATGCACGGTCAGAAAGCTTTCGGATCGCATCAAAAATATCTTGGTTTGTGTTTTGAATATGAACAGAGGTGTTACGAGTTTGCAATGACATAAGGGTGAGCATTTTACATTTTTGCTTGAAGTATCCCTTTAATAGTATCTATTCTATTTAGTTCAGCTCATTGCTATTTTTTTGAAGTGAACTCATTTACAGCACCTCAAATGTCAAAGAAAATGTGATTTCTCATTATATGCCCACTTTGAACTGTGTTTTTACTCTCCCACTTTGGAGGGAACAAGTACATTTTAGAACAACTTCATGTTGAAATTGGACCTCTGCAACACCTTGGCGAAAGAAATTTAGCCATAAAATAAACATCAGCTCTCACTTAGCTTCAGCCACATTTGGCAGGTGAGCACTTTAAAGCAAACTTGTGCCTCTCTGCAACTATTTAATTTAATTAAAAGCAGGAACTGGCACATTTTGTCTGTTGATTGAGGCCGTTTGGCAGACAAAAGGATATATAAATAGGAGCACATTATGAAATGCTGATGCTCTGCATATTATGCATGATGGGTGTTTTATTATAGGAATAGTACACCCCAATAGGAAAAATTCTGTCATCACTTACTCACTGTTTCAAACCTGAAAATAAAGATATTTTGAAGAAAATGTGCAATCAAACAGTTGATGGTCTCTATTGATTTCCATAGTATTTCTTTACATACTATGAAAGTCCACAATTCATCCAAATATCTTCTTTTATGTTCAACAGAAGAAAGAAACTCATACAGGTTTGGAAAAACATGAAATTAATTAATCAACTCTCACATACATCTCGCAAGCAATACAACATATTTCCGGCCTAAGCCTATTTAATGCAACTTCAATTTAGCTACAATTGAGAAAAGCGGGCTTGAAACTACTTATAAATGTGAAAAAAATGCCCCAAACCATGTTTTACACAGAATTATCCGGAACTATCGGTTGGTTATGAGCAAAAACAGGTTAAATGAAGAGAGAGTTTGTTTGATGAAGGCATGTTTAGAGGGGTAAACAAGACTGAATTCACCGTATCCTTGGCAGGTCTGAGCACCTGCGGCTTCACTAAAGCTGAGACGTGGCCTGTAATTGCCATGGCGTACAAATGTGAGTTAGTCACACCCAAACCAACACACACAATGCTGCGAACATTTCATGCTGCTTTTATCCAAAAGACTGCAGTAAAGTGCCACTCAAAGAGCAGTAAGCATGTGCATTTGTTGCCATGTGTAAGGCCTTGAAATCTTGATTGAAATACCATTTCAGCAACATACAGTGCAAATAAAAAGTCAACACCCTCCTGTTCTTTTCCACGTCCAATTACATGGACATTTGGACATAGAAAGAAAGATAAAGAAAAAAAGCCATGATGTTGCATTTTTATGCAGTTGCTTATGGATTCTGCTTCTGTTAAAGTAGTTCGGGAACACCCCTATTTATTTGGTCAAATGAAGGTGAAAGATCTTTCCAAGCAGATTTGTGACAAAGGTCTTGAAATTTTCCAGCCAGGGCAAGGATATAAAAAATTATGCCAATGAATATCTCTCAACACACTGTAAAGCTCCCTATTACAAACGTGACCGAATGTAAATCTTCTCAGAGCTGGCTGTCCTCCAAAGATCAGTATCCAGGCAAAGAGTAAGTGACGCCACTAAGAGGCCTATAAAAATTTGAAATTGAATCTAAAAGAGTTGCAGTCCTCCAGACAATGATGTTAAAAAACAACAGGAAAAAACCTACAAGAAAACTAAAAAAACTGCAACGAGAAATGTACATTTTTCAACAGCACACAAAGGAAACACACAACAAGGGTGATTTCCTGGAGTGACTTTGCACTTCAAAAACTGTCCCAATTTTGGTAAGAAAAGTGGGCACACATTTCAATACCCAAAGAAACTGCTGTTCAAGGAGATTGCATTAATGTTGGGTAAATGGTTGAGTGCCATTCAGAATTTAATTGAGAGTGTTTTTCCTGAATTTCAATTGAGCTTGAACTGTTGTGGTAAAAGGGACATTAGAATTGTAATTCAAATATGAATTTGAAGTAGAATTACAACTAAAACACAATTTTTAACCACTTAAATCAAATAAACGATCCTGTTAAAAAATATATATATCACAGTCACCAGAAAAGTATTAAGCAGAAGTTTAGCAGTGATGAGAAGAAATGATTCTTGGGTAGCAATTAGCATATTAGAATGATTTCTGAAGGTTCATGTGACACTTAAGACTGAAGTAATGGCTGCTGAAAATTCAACGTTGCATCACAGGAATAAATTACATTTTAAAATATATTAAGATAATTGAAGAATTATCTTAAATTGTAATAAAATTAACTAATATGTATTTTGATCAAATAAATGCAGCCTAAGAGTCACTTAGAAAGATATAAACATTAGAATAAAACACATCACACCCATACTTTTGAAAAGTAGTGTGATGTTTTTAATAAAACCTGAATATTTGCGGAATATTAATACAGTACTGCATTGTAAGCCCCATAATAACAAGGCCTATGCAATAAGGCACTGACACACAGAGACACTTGAAACTGAAAATGAATAACAAAAGAACTGTTGAACTGTTGGTTTCGTGAAAGAAGTACATCAGCTCTGGGTGATACTAAAAGTGGCCTTGAATTGAATAAAATATGTCCCTTCAGTTCCGATTCACAAAAGAACCCTTAGAGATATAGAGCTGTCTGGACCATCCCTGAAAAGATGGATTAAGCGAGACCTTCTAAATGTAGAACTGAAACGCTGAATATTCATAATTGCTTTGGGTGAATGATTAGTGCAGAGAAAGGTGTATTTATGGAATGATGCATGAGCATGTAATGAGGATTATTACGTATTCATACAGAAGAGGAAATTGAATATTAAATGGTATGAGGAGGAGAGACTGAAGAGAGGAAGACTACAACAGAACCAGAGATAAACCCAAAAAACCTCGCCAAAACTGAAGAAAGATTGAGGCTGCAGAGAAGAAAACAGGATAAAAGACATAAGTGACAGGAAGTAAATTGCTCGGAGCTACAGACAGAAAGGAAAAAAGACAGGGGAGGGAAAAACAGAAGCGTTCCACTTAGACAGAGTCCCTGGCGAATGCCTGATGCCTGTCGGACAGAAGGGAAAGGAGGAGTGTGAGTGTATGTGTGTGTAACCCAGGCTGACCGGTGTACTCCGCTGTTACACATGACGATGTGACAAGCTCCCAAGCGGCTGCACAGCTCCGAGGCCACGGTGAGCAGCCCGACCCCAGACGCTCCACAGGCTGTGAACTGGCACGCGGCTGTCCGCCGACACGAAATAAAACTTTCCATCAGTCTGTACAACTCATCCAGAGCATTCAGAGGACGCATCAGCTACAAAGAGAGAGAGAGAGAGATTAATAGAACAACATTACAATAACATTCCATATTAAAGGCATAGTTCACCCAAAAATGCTATCATTTAATCACACTCTGATGTTCCAAACCCATGGTCTGAAAAATAAAAGTTCCAATAGAAGGGTTTCATTTGCCATAGCATAAAAGAACCTATTATTTTCTTAGCATAAGGAGCAATTTAATAATCCAAAGAGCCTTTTCCACTATAAAGGACATTTTGTCCTCAATTAAATTAAAAGGTTTCATGGATGTTTCTTCATTGAACCATCAGCCTTTATTTTTAAGAGTACATGCAATTAGACTTCATCTGTGAAACATGGATCGTCATGCTTTTCTGAACAATGACAGTCCATATAGTGACTCAAAACAAATGAATTAATGAACAAAAGAATAAAAACCAAAATTACTCAACAAATAAATAAATAGTTTTAAGTGAGATTTGACTTGTGAACTGCTGTGGAGGACCGAATCAGTAGATGAATAGTTTATGAATTGGCTCAACTGCTTCACTGAAAAGAACTGACTCAAACAAACAATTCATTTACAAATTAGACTGATTCGCTTCTTGTGTTTAACTGATTTTGATTGACAAGTCACTCTTGAGTCACTGTTGACAAGTCACTGTTGAGCTGCTGTGAGAACAACATGAAGGTGAGCAATTAATGACAGAACTTGGCAGATTCCTTTTTCATATGAGAATCAATAAATGCATTCGATAAAAAACTAGCTTCACTGTACTGCCGTATACGCAGATTTCCCACAAGTCCCTGGGGATCGTATAGTAAGTGATGACACATACCTTGTCTATGAAGGCTGCTTTGGGAGCCGAGCTCGGGGGAAGGTTTGATTTATCCAGATAAAAGGCCCTACGGATGGTTAATACAGACAAGTTAGTGTAAGCAGTGAACACACAAAGACAAATGATTGCATATACAAGCAACAGGATGTGCTGTAAAACTTAATTTGGGATTTGATTTACATAAAAAGAAAGAATTCCTCAAGACTACAAACTGCTACAAACAAAACAATGCATATGTACTGGGATTCCTTGCAGATGTCAATTACTGCCTGCAGTAACCATAATGGCCATAGGCGGCAGTAGAGGAACTGAAAGAGAATGAAGGTCAACACAACATTTGAATGTAAAAAAAAAAATAGTTTGTTTATGTATAGCATAGGGTTAGTAAGTATGAGCATCTCTCTTTCATTGCAAAGCCCTATAAAGATACATGGCAAAATCCTATCTGTTTTGTGGTTCTGGTTCCGTGGCATATTGCAGCACATGTTTATTGTCAGGAAAATTAATCTGCCATCTGCACCCAGCAAGGGAGAGATTTATCACGATAATATTCTCATTTGACGCAGCATTAATATTATTGTTAATTAGTCAAAGATATTAATCCTTTACTGAGCAGATGATATGGAAAGTGTGGCACTATTAGAGACTATTAATAAAGCCAAATTATGTTTTCAAACGTGGACTCAAGTATTCTCTCTCTCACAAACAAACAAACAACAAGCACACACATGTGCAGAGTCTTGAGCTGCCATAATAAGATCCTACTCGCCCTGCATACTAATTAAGGCGGCTCACGTTAGTGTAATGGAAAGCATTAAGCAAAGTTCTTTAGAAACACCCTGAGGCCATCGGCTTAAAGCACTAAGAGCTTTAAACACTAATTCCACTGATTTACAAAAGGATTTTCATCTTCATTTCATTAAGCAGCACCCAACATATCCTGCAAAGCGCAAACAAACACTATTGGAGGTTAATTGCCTTAGAAACATCCATCAAGGCCTCTAAGCTTCGATTCATCAGCTGCTGGACTTCAATGGCCATCGTAGCCATTTCAATGCAGTCTAATACAAAGGGATGTCTGTGATCATGGTATCATTTCATTACCTTTCTCATTTATTTTGACCTTTTTCGAATGTCATAAATAAAGCTACATTTTAACTGGCAGTTTTCTGGGTAAAATAACAGTCACAAGTTTACTAGTCGACTGAAAAAGAAAAATGTAAATATGAAATAAATAAAGAGTGAACACCCACACACACACACACACATACTGTATATATATATATATATTTACTTATTTTTTTTTAAAAATTTGCAATCGAATGGTAAACTTGTGACTGTTATTTTATATGCATATATATATATATATATATATATATATATTCAAATTATTTGATATTTACTGACCCTGACTACCACAGAGTGTAGAAAAGACAGAGAAAAACAGAGAGAAGGACACAAGGCAAAAAGTAAATGAACTCTGTAATTTCAGTCAAGAAGATAAATGCCTCGCAGTCTGCCGACACAAGACCTTCACAATCCACCAGTTCTGTGCCGGCTGCTTGATCATTTATGTGAAGCTTCACCCTCTGAAGTTTTAGTCTTTGTCACCCTTCCTGCAGATGGCCTAAAGTCTCAGAGTAAGCCGTGGCCACATCCATCAGTAAAGTCTCCAAAGAGGTCCCTGCCTGGCCATTTCAGAGCAGGATTTGAAAAGTGCTCTGTAACCCAGGGCCACACTCTGAAATCTATGGAGGATTCTTTATAAGAGAAAAGTATGAAAGCCAAAGACAATCTATTATGAAGTGATATTAAACAACAAAGTTGTGCTACACCAGTAAAAGTTTGCTGAAGTTTTGGAAATGTATACCTCAGGTCATCCAAGATATGAATCAAGAAATTATTTTGTTTATTCTTATTTGAAGAGATTTAGCATCGCATTACTTACTCACCAATGGATTATCTGCAGTGAATGGGTGCCATCAGAATGAGAGTCTAAACTGATAAAAATAACTCTAGTCCATCATTTAATGTCTTGTGAAATGATAGAATGAATTTCAAACTTGCACCAATGAAGAAATAAACTAATCTGCATCTCGGATGCTCTGAGGGTTAGTACATTTTTAGAAAATGCTAATTTTTTGTGTGAACAAGTCCTGGTTCAAGTCCTGGTTTTTCTACACCAGTACAGTTTGATGTAGTGCGCCCCTCACTTCAGACTGTGACTAAAGAGTCCACTGATTTAAAACAATAGCCTGCTGTGCTACTCAAAGTACCCCACACCAGACGAGCAGAACGGGCCTTCACACATCACAAAACCAAACATCCAAGTCTGGCAGGCTCAAGCAGCACCAGATGGAGCTGACGATTTATGTTACTAGATCAATCGCCCATCCACTGTTCAGTTTCATGGCAGAGACAACAACTCATGCCAACACTTCACTACTGAGAACACTGCACTGACAGGGGGTGTGTATGAAGGTGTGTGTAGGGGTGAAGAGAGTTTCCCACAAAATCCCATTCTACCTTTTTTTTATATGCTACATCAATATACCAAAAATAATTACATTTTACTGTACATGCCAAAAAATTATATAGTACATAACAATATACTAATGTTAATGTATTTAGCAGAAAGAAATATATAAAGAAAAAAAAATATTTTCTATCAGATGGTAAACCTGTGGTATTTTAACATGAATATGAAATGTAATATAATTAATATACAATCACACTTATATGAAGACAACTTTTTTTAAAAGAAATCAATATTTAGATTTAGCAAGGACACATAAATTGATCCAAAAGTGACACTAAAATAAATTTACAATGTGCAATTATTATTATTATTATTAATGTTTCTTTATCAAAGGAATCCTGAAAAGAATGCATCATGGGTACCACAAAAATATTAAGCACTACAACTGATTTTATTATTGATAATAATAATAATTGGAAATGTATATGAAAAATCAGCATATTAGAATGATTTCTGAAGGCTCATATGACAACAAAGACTGGAATAATAACGAACTACATTAAAATTCAAAACAGTAACGTATAATTGTAATAATATTGCATTATATTACTGTTTTAATATATTTTGATCAATCAAATGCAGGCTTTAAATAAATAAATAAATATTATTCAAACTTTTGGTCAAAAAAATACATTTGTATTACTACAGTACTATTTTTAGTATAATTAGCAATTACAAAAGAAAGAAAGAGAATACACTTATACCTACATCTCAGAGTCAAGTAGCATAAAATTTCATCAAAGCTAAAGCATACCAACAAAGCCTCCTGCAACTGTAAAAATGTTTTCTGGTTCTGGTGGGCTTACTGCGATTACAAGTTCAGGCAAATGTAATCCATTAAAACAGAAGGCAGTGTTATCTATATTAGAATGTGCTCTGCTGTGGTCTGTGTGTGGTGAATGTGGGACCCTCCTGCAGGAATCGTAACTCAGCAGTGGTCTTTCCTTTAAGGCACACTGTGCAGTAACTGATGGCCTGTGTTTTCTCTCCATGGGTTCTTATGAGCGACTTTAATGGAAATGCTGGACAGGATCCAAGGATGGGCCAATCTCGCTGCGCTTCTATTCTCTGGGCCTAAAAGCAAATTGCCACAGTTTCATCTTAAAAACTAAAAAAAAAAACAGCGCATTTGGCCCTACAGTATTTCTCAAGCATTACCCAGTGTGCTTTGGGTCTTCAGGCATGATTAGACACTGATGAATGAATATAGTGTGCCTCAATGGGACCATGATAGTATGGAGTTGTATTTAGACATGAGAATTTGACAGTGAAATTAAATAAAATAAAATATATTACATTAAATTAAATTGGAATGGAAGTGTGTACTTCTGTGGGGTCAAAAGCAGTTTGACAGGGGTTTAAAAACATGACCTCCTCTGACATGTGTTGTTTAAATCATGCAATTAAGTCATTTGCAGGACAGAGGCTATAAAAATTAGGAAACAAGAGCTTGAGTTTCAAAGGGCCTTAAACTTGATGTTGATCTTCAAATTTCAGCACTAACTGACATAGCCAGGTGTAAATTCTTCACTGTGATCTACTGACCAACTTCAACAGTTTTTTTCTGTTTTTTTTTAACATTTACAGTAATTTTAGTTTGGCTAATATTATGACCTCTGCCATTATGACCTCTGCTGGGTTGTTTTTATTTGGTTTTTCTGAGGCTCACCATTGCATCATGGTCATTATCAGGCTGCCAGGCCATCATGCCTTAAAGTAGACCAATAAATCTACAAATAGCATTGGGCCTCAACCATCATCATGACCCAAAGCATGACCTCAACAAACCTTGACTAATTACAAACAGATTTGCAAACATGATGTCATGCTGGTTCCTTCCAAGTTGGCACAAAATGGCTCTAACAGACACATTCAAATATATTGTAGCCCATGTTTAAGTGTCTTCCCATTGGGACCAGATCGCTCAACCGATTTCAGCTCTTACAGCCACTGCTAAACATACGATTAGCCAAGCGTTGAGTTTTTACAGGCTGATAAGTACAGTCATTAATCCAACTGTCTAACACACACATCCTACAATGCAGAAACCTAGCAAAGTCCCAGAGAGTGCTAGAAGAACAAGCTATCCATCTGTATCAACCCCACCACATCCACATGACTCGCGCCGCAGAGACCACTACAAACAAGTCACACTTCAGTAACTCAGTAAAAAACAAAGAACTTGTGGGCATCTGGAGTTTAGGTTTGAAATCAGCTATGAACGCCTTGTTTAGAAGAACAATCAAAAACCCAGTGTATTTATAGTCTACAAACTTGTAGAATGAATCTAACAATCCACAGGACTTGAAAACAAGCCCAAATGACTTTAAAGAAGCTGGCTGGAGTCTTTTTTGGCTGTTCCTCATCAGAAAAATCAGCCACCACATACATATCTAGTGCCACATCAAGGTCTCAACTGTATTACTGACTTACTGGGTGTATTAGGAGCCGTTTCGATTCCACACTTTGAAGTTCTTTTTATGAAGGGATGCTGAAGATGAACTCGACGTGAACTGGACATAAACTTGACTTAGAAAATGCTTTAAAAATACCAGATGAGACATGGATTTGATTAAATGTGCCAACTGTAATCAAGTTATTTTAATTTCCATTCCACATGAGAAGTACTGTACTGTCTCCAAACTTGCTTTCCAAACAAAAAAGACACAGCTGGAGCTGACATCAACTCTGAGGGCTTCCAAAGCAGCAAGCTAGTTTTGAATGCATTAATACAGACATATTTACAAATGAAGGATACTTCTATTAATGCCAGTATTATTGTCTCTCTATTCTACCTTGGTGCACTTTTTGGCGAAACACGAAATATGTACCAATAAGTACATATTACTGCAGTTTCCAAAAGAAATGAACATTAGAGGCAGTAAATATCTGACACCTTTTATTCCTTTTCACACAAATTTACAGAGTTTCGATTAATAAAGCATAATTTTTGCACAATTACTTCAAGAACATCATGTTATGACTTCAAAACAATATAAATATGCTGGGAGATTTGAAAATTTATGCTTTTGAACGTTAGCATCACACATATCCAGCTTCATATCTATGCATTTTCATAAACTGTAGGTTTGTTCGGTAGCTCACGGAGTACAGAGATTGTCACGCCCCCAGGCGCTCCATGTCCCTTTTTGTCATGTGTGTCATTCATTGTTTACCTGTTCCCTCATGTTTT
>JAUMHE010000040.1:1502556-1527710 GCA_032359235.1 Enteromius mattozi | reverse complement strand
TGCCATGTGTCTAAACAAGATGTCCAGGACCTCCAGCAGAAATATAGACCCACAACATCAAAAACACAGCAGTATACGTCATTGTACACATGGAGTTTAGTTTCATCTGATCACAGAAGCCAGTCCCATTTGTAGTTCCAGTCCTGTCTGACAACTGAACATGCTGGAGATTGTTTTTGGATGAGCCCTCCCAAACAACATGTGCTGATGTATGGGCTGGTTGACTATTTGTTTAAAGGTTTTCTGACCCTGAGACTCAACTATTTTCTGCAATTTTCCAGCTGTGGTCCTTGAAGAGTCTTTAGCCACTCAAACTCTACTCTGCGCCGTGTATTAGGTGAATAGAGACACACGTCCTCTTCCAGGCAGATTGCTAACATTTTATGTTGATTGGAAATTCTTAATTATTTCACCCGTTTCGGATGTTATCACTCGATTGAATGGCTGCGTTATCAGCGGTTATCAGCCCATTCATATGGGTCAGAAGGGTCGTTTTTTTTTTTTGTGCATTGAATTACTGAGGTGTGGACATGTGAAACATAATTTTATTTTATGTGAAGCATAAAAATGTCAAATAAAGGGTAACACTTTGAAATAGGTACTGTAACACTTGTTAACTATGACTTTTCCCTCATTAAATTCTTAATTTGCTGCTTATTACTAGTTAGTAAGGTAGTTGTTAAGTTTAGGTACTGGGTAGGATTAGAGATATAGAATAAGGTCATGTAGAATAAGGCATTAATATGTGCTTAATTACTAGTAATATGCAACTGTCACAATATTCAGCTGGAGTTCCCTCAAGCTCCGCAAGAGGGCACTCCAGCCAACACAGGATACACCCACGGACTCCATTTGCCATCACACTTCACTCCTGGACTAATCACACACACCTGGACTAATTACACACACCTGCTACTCATCACCACACCCTCACACTCATTACTACTGGCAGTTTCTCAAACACTCCTGTGCAAAGTCTTGGTTTGCTCTGGTGATAATTTCTTAGCATTTTTCCCGTGTTTATTTTCCCTGTGTTTTCGACTTTGGACCGTGTATATTGGATTGTGATTGTTTTCTGCCTGCCCCGACATTTGCGTGTGTACCCCGACCTTGATTCTGGATTGCCTCCTTGTTCTGTCTGCCTGTTCTACTGACTCTGCCTGTGTTCTCAATAAAAAACCTTGTACAGGTACATGGATCCGAACGCTTTCGACACATTCCTGACAAAAGACTTTGCCAAAAAAGGATCCAGCGGGTTACTCAGAGGACTTTGGCCAGTTAAAAGCCCAGCAGAACAACTTCTAGACCTGAAGCAAGGTAGCTTATCCATTGAGGAATACGTCACCCAATTTTGTGATGTGTGTTTCCGGGTGCCATTTAATGACATCATGTTAAAAGACTTGTTTCGTCGGGGACTTAATGAGCCTATCAAATCTTGGATGCCCACAGGGAAATTTGGATGTAGTCTGGAGGATTTTCTAGAATATGCCCTGATTATGGCCGGTTCCACTTTCACTGTGAGCAATGCGGATGAGGGACCCAGTTCCACTGCAGAGATTAAAGGGGCCATCCCAACACCACACAAACTGGTTACCCCTCCTGAATCTCAACCACAGCCCACGAAAATAAGTAACCCAGAACCACAGCTCAAGATGGCCGCCCTGCCTCAGCCAGAGTCAGCTCACAAGATTGCCGCCATGCCTCAGCCCGAGTCAGCTCACAAGATGGCCGCCATGCCTCAGCCCGAGTCAGCGCTCAAGATGGCCGCCATGCCCCAGCCCGAGTCAGCGCTCAAGATGGCCACCATGCCATGGCGCCATGACCCTCAGGAGGTTCCGCCGGTGGTTACACGACCACCAGGGGTTATGGCGAAAGCCAAAGTCTCTCTGGTGGTTCCGCCGGTGGCTGCACTAAACCCTGAGGTGTTGGCTGATGCTGTAGCATCCTCAGAGGTTCTGCCAGTGGCTGCACAACCTCCGGAGATGTCGGTTGATGCCGTAGATTCTCCAGAGGTTCCACTGGTGGCTGCACAACCTCCAAAACCTCAGACACGGAGGTTGTCAAACATTCATTCCAGTTGTCCATTCCAGTTCCCAAGTCACGGCCAGGAGAGCCTTTGTCTGGTCCAGTTACCGAGTCACAGCCAGGAGAGCCGTTGTCCGGTTCCGATCCCGATTTACGGTCAGGAGAACCGCTGTCCAGTCCCGATCCCGAGTTACGGCCAGGAGTGCTGTGGTCCAGTCCAGTCCCTGAGTCACGGCCGAGTTTCTGCCTGCCCCGACATTTGCGTGTGTACCCCGACCTTGATTCTGGATTGCCTCCTTGTTCTGTCTGCCTGTTTTACTGACTGCCTGTATCCTCAACAAAAACCTTGCACATGGATCCAAACGCTTCTGCCGCATTCCTGACACTAATAAGCAACTAATAGGTGTAAACGTAAAATAAAGTTTTACAAAATAAAGGAATCTGAAAATATGATTTTTACCAAACTCAAACTTATAAAAATAAGTATAAAAATAGTAGAGATAATGTAAAAAATACATTTAAAAAGCAATGATAGTATAAAAAAACTTTTTGTCTTTGTTTTATTTTTCACATTGGATAAAGTAGATTTGATAAACGACACATTTCTTCATTATGCTGTGCATACATGAGGGGAAATAATTATTTTGAGGTTAATGTATATATCTCATGTACAGTATGTGCATGAATGGATGGCTGAAAGCATAGATAAATTTCATTTTCACAGGTGCAGGGTTCAATCCTTTCATCTACATGTGCAACTTCCTGCTCTGAGCTCTCAAGTGGATGTAATTCATTCACTTTGTGCTTGACTGAATGGATTGGACACGTCTCTTGACAGCTATAAATATAACTATTCTTCTCTTACAATAAAACGCACAGTCCTCTGTTTCCGGCTCATGTTTTTCCTCTACATTGAGAAAACACTTGGGCAGCCTTTCCTTTTTCAGTTTGTTTTCTCTTTCCCTTTTTCATTCACTTTTCTCTTTTTACTATAGCTCTTTACCTTATCCTCTCTATCTTGGTCTTTTTTTTAGTTACAAACACAAAAGTCCATTCTGCTATTTTTACAAGACAGCTCATCATCTATGTAAGTGCACAGCTGGATTTTATTGCTTTTTTGTGTCTACTCCTCATTGGAAACAGATCCACATGCAATGCAGCTTAGAGTCCCTTACTGTGACGCACAAGCTACTTCAGGTCTGGGTAGCATTACTCTCTCTATGTCAGAACCGAGCCAGTTCAATCGACCACATTTACCAGGGTTTGATCTAACAGATCGAACGTATTAAAACACTAAAAGGGAATCTCAAGACTGGAGTAATTTGAGGTCTATTTTTGTTTAGCCCACAACCGCAAACATCAAAATGTTCATATTACCACAATTAATTAGTAATTATCAACGTTTAGGGATTCGACTGATCTTTAAATGCCTAATTGGTCTGATTGAGCACATGCTAACTAAAAGATGAGCTTGACAACAGGTGTGTAAATTCTTATTTAAACCCCACTTTTATATTTTTCTTTATAGGAAATACATTGGAAAAGCCAATAATAATAACAAAATTCAAACAACAATAAAATCTACCCTAGTGAAAAATAAATATACTAGAATGTATTTGAAATATATGACAAAATATGACCCTTACGACTGGTTTTGTGGTCAAAGGTCACATTTGATTGTGCCAAAGTGGAACTATTGAAAATATACTTTGGGTACACTTTAAATATTGTGCATTTAATGACCCAAATTATTCAAAGATCACACAATTTTCATCAATGGTATCATTAAAACACATTTTCGGCTTAATATTAAAACATGTGCATTGTGCACAAGTAATAATTCATATAAAGTTTAACTATATTTTTAATGTCAGTAAAACTTTTTTTTAGTTTTGTACAAATGTGTCACTTTTACTTTTGTACAATAAAAAATATTGAACAAAAACCCAAGTCACCACCTGATAACCAAAGTAAAATCTGGGTCTTGAAGCAAAGCTAGCTGAAAACCAGAGTGACCTTATGACTCAAATAAAATAGGATTTCTGTTTTTCTAAATCACCAACACAAAGGTATCACACGCACCTCAGCATGGGAACCTTTCTCCACTGATTTGACGATGGGCACTCTGTTTCGGTCTTCTAGTGTGAAGCCATAGCCTCCTTCACTTGGCTTTATCTGAAATCAGAATACACATTTCACAGTTATCATGACTTAGTAGCTTTGGCTTTGTCATTCAGTGACAAATTCATGTTTTGGAGCTGCTCCGAGAATGTGAACTTCAGTCTCTCATGTGCCAAAACTGTCAAACCAGTTGACTGCATGTTTAAGTGTAATGAGAGGCTGGTTTAGAAACAGTCAAGCATAATTACTGGTGATGACTCTAGAGTCAGAGCTGGCCCAAGTTCAGACCCCCCGTACGTGCCGAAGCAGAAAAGCCGTATGCGAGTGGATAAAAACCACATGGGCTCACGCCAACGTGCGCTATTGTAAGTGGCATCAGCTGTAGGCGATTACAGACGACATCTCTCACCAGCAGCGACTTGGCGATGACATTCTCCACTATTTTTAGATCATGCTTTATGGGCTTGTGTTTGGTGTTGGAACCCTCCATCTCCTCGTCGGCAAAGAAGCGAAAGAGAAGAGGCTCATCCTTAAATTCGCTTTTTTCCAAAACTGCGAAAAAACAAAAGCAAGGTGTTATCAAATAATATCAAATAATATTTTATGTTTATGCACTAGTGATGTAATCAAGACAATTACTGCATGCGTAGTTGACATAAAGTCCCATGGTGTCACATGCTAAACTTTGTCTAAAATTAAATGAAAATAATATTATATATACATATATATATATATATATAGATAGATATAGCTGTCAAATGATTAATGGCAAATAATCACATCCAAAATAAAAGTTTTTGCTGACATAATATGTGTGCTGTATATATTTATCATGTATATATAAATATACATTCATACGGTATATATTTTGAAGATAATTACAAGTATTTAAATTTATATATTTATATTTATGTAATTTATAGTGTATACAAATATATTTAATATACAATATAACATATTTTTTTCGTAAATATATACGTGCATATGTGTGTGTATTTATTTGTAATAAATATACAAAGTGCAAACACATATGTTATGTCAACAAAAATGTTTATTTAATCATTTGACAGCACTAATATATATATATATATATGTATATATATATATATATATATATATGTATATATAAAATCCTTAAATTTACATTATAATACTAAATTCTATTAAAATATTTACACACACACACATTTCTCTTCTCTTTTTTAGGATGAAAAGTATGAATATATATGTAAACAAAAAAAATAATAATAAATATTACTATTAATTAATGTTATTAATATTAATAAATGTTTAATTATATATTCATAATTTCCACCCTGTAAATGAGAAGAGAAAAATGCATGCAAAATATTGACTTTTAATGTTAAGTCTATAACATTACATATTAAAATAAACTGATACTAAAAGAATTAATTTAATTTAGCTTTTTTATTGTAATGTTTGTTTACTTTTGCAGCATAAAAATGTTGGTTCACCACTTGATGAACACACTGTGTGCATGAGTTAAATTACCAAATAATTAATAATAATAATAAATGTTCTATTATTATTTTTATTATTATTATTACTGTAAATTATTATATTATGTTGCATGAGTTACATTACAAAATAATTAAACAATAAAAAAAATACTATTAAAATTTCTATTATTATTACTGTAAATTATTATATTATATATTATATTACTTTTTATATTATACACTCTCAAAAAGCTACAAAAGCTGTCACTGGGGTGGTACCTTTTCAAATGGGACATGTTTTTACCTAAAGGGTCTACTTTGGTACCTTAAAGGTAGATATTAGCACTTAAAGTGTACATATTTGAACCTAATGAGTACAAAAGTGCACCTTTTAAAATTATAAATTTACTTTACATTAACTCTTGATTTTTTTTCAAGAACATATTGATACTGATTTGACAACTATTAAACTATTCATTCTATAACACATAGCAGAAAGCAACTTTATAACAACTACTTTGATATTGTTTTGGCTGCTGCTTGCCATGCAGCAGATGAGGATCAAATTGATGTGAAAACTGAATTTGTGTGCCACACAGAAGAGAAAAAAACGCACAATGTAGTGGAATGACAAAAGTGGTACAGAAAGTTTCAGAAGGGAAGCCTTTTCTATGGAAAGTGGGTGCCATGAAAAGGAACAGGCCAGGATTTCAATCTGTCACCCCGGCAACATGGGCTCTAAACAATCCCTTCACTTTTGTAGCAAAAATACCCCCAACGAGAAAAAGAGGTCCAGTGTTCTCCACACTTCTATGGACGAGATTAGATAAAGCTGAATTAGCTTTAATGGTCACATATCCCAGTGAATCATCTTAAATGGATGAATGCCACGATCATATACAAGGCCAAAAACTGAAAGCGCAGCCAGTCAAGTTATTACGTTCTATAAATTTGTTGGTAGTTTGCCGCATTTGAAACTCAATTGCAGGCTGTTAGGAGCAGCCCATGTTAGACGATAAATGAGTCACACGAGCATGATGTGGACTTTGGCATCGAGTGCCCTGAAAATGAGACCCGAATCCTGCAAACAAATGGTTGCCATGACAACTAGCCAGTCAAACTTGGATTGTGGAGAAGGTCAAGGCTGTTGTCGAGAGACAGAATGTGCAGGAAAATTTTGCAATGTAAATTCACCTCATACACTACAAAAATCACTTTCTTAATTAATCACTGAATGAATCTGAATCATAAAGCAAATCTTTTGGGAAGTGACTGAGATCAATTAAAATCACTCTTAAGTTTATTTCCCTTTTCCCATAGGCAAATTGTATTTTTGACATTCTTGCTGTTGTTTCAAAGTACAAACCTCACAAGAGTTTCTTTGATTTATGCTTAAAACATTCCAGTTGACACTTTTGGGATGAGTTAACACATGACACATACACAAAAAGACAACTTTGACAGACATAAACTGTCAAAGAGACCAAAAGAATTCAGACAGACACACAGAAACAAAGAGAGGAAATAAAAAACAACTAAACAATGACATAAACAACAGCTATCATACCATGATGCATGAATCCATTGTCACACAGCTCCACCCCCAAGATCAGCGCCTCTTCTCTGCTTCGGCAGTCACCCTTCATAAGAGAAAGAGACAAGTGCCACTCTCTTTGTCTGCTTACAAGCGGTCAAAATGTCACACACCCTCCTCTAAGCTACAGAAAACCACTTTTAACTCACACAAACACCACTGCGGTCCGGTCACCACAGTGTAACAACTCTGAAGGGTCACTTGACCACCTGGTAATAATTTCATAGTCAAACACAATAAATCATCTTATTGAACACTCATTGACTGTGAAAGTTGCCTCTAAATATCCAAACCATACTTCAAATGTAATCAAAATCTGTATTCTCATGATGACTAGTGTGTTTTTAAGTAGACAGATTTAGACTATGTGGCTAGACGGTGGTTTATTGTTACAGTTCTCTTTCGCCTCAGTATATTTGAGATTATCCAGCCTGTTTAGGAAATAACTACCACTTTTACTCCATTCTTTACTCTTTTCTCATGTGTTTCCAATCTGTCTATAAAACAGTATGATGATACAGAACAATCAGAGGCAAATCTTACCTGTGCTATCAGCCAGTCTATCAACTTGTTGGCCATCACCACTGATTTATACGTTCGTAGATGATAATCCTTATCCCTGTTTGGAAGAAACAAAAACATTTGACTTGAACAGTAGTACAGTAGCCTCAAGAGAAACACATTTCAAGCTATACTTTAACCTTTGCCCTGACTCGCATCTGCTCGAAAAGCTCTTGAGAGCAGTGTTCTGGGCTTTTTGCATCACAACAACCCTTTCCTCTCAATTTTTTGAGGCCCAAACAAGTTCTTTACCTTGAATTTCCTTTAGGGTTGCACAGAGGTCATAATGTTTGACCGAAAAAGGACCCTCTGTACTTATTGTCCTCTTGCTGACAACACTAAATGACACAAAGTTGATCTGGAAAGCTAAAAGCTGACTTTTTTTTAGCAAGGAAAAGTTGAGTTGAGATGTTTGGTGAATGAATCACAACGGCCAACTAATTAACCAGTCAGTTAATATACGTTAATAGCTTCTTTTTTATATTATTATTAATCAAGTTAATGATTCATTGTTTCACTTAAAAAAAAAAAAAAAAAACGTGTTGCCAACTATGTTATAAAAAAATACAAATTTAAACATGGTTGGATTAGCACTCTGTAGTAGCCTGATCTCACTGCAATTCATATATATTTTATGAGGTTGCTGTTTCGTACGAATTTGTATGACCTCACTCATTGTAACGAAAGAGACAGGGGTGTGCGGATCCATATGCAAGCTTTATTCAAGATCATGCTCAAAACAGGCAGGGTCGGGAAAGCAGCAAACAGCAATAGTGGAGGCAAAAAGCAGAATAATCCATCAGAATACAGCAGAGGAGACAATGACTTAACAAGGGGGCGAAGCTGATCAATCACTATGGGAATAAATAAGGGGTGGAGCAACAATGGGTAAGGAACAGATGAGTTGTCATGGTGACAAACAAGAGAGAATCAGAACGCAGACACAATGGGGTGACAACATTTCAAAATAAGAGTTCACACAGAACTAGACAGGGGAACACTGACTGAAATCGTAATACTTGTACAAACTGACATGATTTTTGCTACTTTATATGGTACGTATTTTACAAGCCACAAAATTTGTATGAATTTGTAAGAATGACCTACACTTAACCCCGACCCTAAAGTAAAATCGCACAAAGCGAGATCGTACAAATTCATTTGAACTAGCCACCTCGTGAAATATACAAATTGATCATGAGATAGCGCTGGACAGTGCGTAAACCTGTCATTTGCACAATTACACCATTCTGGAAAAGTGAATTCAGTACCAACAGAAACATAAACATTCAGATTGGTTTCTTTGGCCACTGCATTGCATCTCATGCTGTTTGTTAAGTGTCTAGTCACTGGTGTTGTGTATTTAAGAATTGTTCAAAATTGTTCATTTTTAAGGAAACGTGTTTTAAGGGCCTACATTCTCTTAACAAGCATGATTCTCCGTTCCAGCAGGTGTCTCTCAGCTCAGTTTGGTTCAGCTCCAGGGCCTGAAATGGGTCAAATGGATGCTTTGTGGCTGCTTCCAGGCCACGGGAAATGAAATGGAGCAAAGATTTTCCCATGAAGCCAAGGGTCTCTTGGGGGACACTCGCTGCGCTAGGTCAGAGGGCTAAGCAAGGGCCCACACCCTACAACTCACACACACACTCAACTCCAAATTTTCAGAGAATTCGAAAGAGAAACATCCCTGTTCCATTTTTACACAACCAAACACCTCCAGATGACAGGAAATGTGCCTTTTCTCTCAAAGGAATCCATGCACCTCAAATGTGTGTGACCGTCTCTGTTGAATTTTATAAGGATTTGTTTTAATCACAGACCAGAAGTGTGAGTCTGGACAGGCCTTGCCATGATTTAACCGCTTCAGACATGGAGCCAGCCCTTTCCTCTGTAGCTGTACCCAGACCTGTCAGCGTGACAAATGAGGGTAAACAGCATTACCACAGGCAGTCATAGGCCTGGCACAAGAGCACTGTAAGATGTAGGACAAGTGTCTGCAAAGTCAACCAAACCTTTCAAATCCTCCTCAGTCTCCTGATTTTGTGCATTTGGTCATTTTTAAACACTCTTAGACATTTACTTTCTTTTTGTTCTATGTCTCACTGTTATACAATATGTCAGGAATGTTACTCATCCTGGATTTTGGGGCGCAGAAGAGCTGAAAGTTGTTTTTTTTAATGTGGGTAAGGCGGGGTGTGAAGCCCCTCCAAAGCCCCTCCAACCAGCAGGAAATACCAGATAATTAAACTAGAACTGGATTCTCCAATCCACAGGCGTCCTCAGTACAGGGTACAGGAATGCGAGAATATATGCATTCTTAAGCCTTACTCGGATGGTAATTGTTTCTCAAGGGGATGTCAGTAAAAATAAATTTGCATTGCGTTTTCGTGATAAAAATCATGCATTCAGACAGTGATTTGTTCTCGGTGGAGGAGTGAGTTTTTACAAAGCTGGGAAAATGGTGCTCATGTGGCCAGTCACATGATTGTCAGTTTCTCCAATTAAAAAATCTTACTTAACATAATTATAGAAAAATAATATCCTTTTTCATATTTTATTACTTTAACATCATATAAAAAATAGTCAAACTTGACGTAATAGAATTATTGTAAAAGTTTTCAGCATTTCAGTTACAAAAGTGTTTATATTTAAAATGTGTGCACATATCCGCAAAGCCCAGCATCTTCTGGGATTTACAAAACAATTTTAATTGATCCCTCCTTGTAAACTCAGACATTTGGATTGCAATTTTAATTTGTACACAACTTTGGTATTTGTCAAATAAGACAGTAGGTTATTAAGCCAGGAATTTTTATTCATGTGGTGAGAGAAAAACACTGATCTTCTGGATTCAGATTGCAATAAAATTACTAGCCCCTGTAAATACTGAAATTATCTTACATGCAATTACCATCGAAATAGAGCTATACACACAAAAATTTAGTTTCATTTTATTTCTAAGGTTTTTTTTAAAATTCAGAACTTATATTATATAAATTAGATTATATATTTCAATTTCAGAATCTTCTGAAATAATGCACTACTCAAAATTAAATTTAATTATTTAAAATTAAATATATTAAAATACTTTATGATTACATATAGCAATATTTTACATTTCAAAAAAAAAAAAAATTAATTAAAATTTACATTTACAATCAGAATTAGTGCACTAACCAAATAAATAAATAAATTTTCTGATTATACAGTATATATATATATATATATATATATATATATATATACACACACACACACACAGATGAAACCTAACAGAAAATTATAGTGAATTTCTACAAACACTTTCTGACTGCACACAATCTATATGCATTACATGTCATAAATTCAGCCTTACAGTTAAAAAAACTGTATTAAATAATACATTTGCTTTGACAAAGACTTTTTTATGTAATCTTTCAGAAAACAGCTTGCAACATTTATGGGGTTGTATATTTGTAGTACAACCCAACAAGTCTTAAACAACTATTGTAGAATTTAGTAGAAAATTGGAAAATGGATCCATCAGAACCAGAAAACGTGCCCTCTGAGTCCATTAGTTTGTGTTCGCATGCAGAATTTAATGTCCTGTGGTCTGTCATCTGCCAAAATCTGGGAATGCACCTGTTTCACATTTAGTGCTTCCACACTGATTACTCACACAGGAGCATGGCACAACATCGTGTTCAACTCCATCAACTAAAAATAAGACGACGGCTACAAAATGATCTTGTTATGAGCTTAAACATGCATAAAAGTATACTTTCTTTTCTCACTAATCAGCCTCTAGTTTTCTTTCTATAGGTGTTATCTTTAGAGGGAAAGGAGAAGCGACAGAGGTGCAAATGCACCTGGCAGGGGCAGGGCTGGTGTGACTAGAGACAGCTGTAATGAGGTGGAACTAAGCTACTGGCTCCTTACCTGATCACCGGTGTGAATAAACTATGGAGTCTGCAGAACAGCCTCACACCCTGAGGAGAAGAAGGACATTTGTTATTGTATGTCAAACTTTTCCAAAGGGCAGAAAGCGACAGAGAGAAAGCGGCCATTTAGCAGAGCATGGCTGCTTGAGTTACCTTAGAGATGACATCCTGCATGTCGCTGCGAGGGTGGTATGTGCCGTCATCATAGCGAAACCTATAGAGCACCGGCTCTGGCTTAAACTGGTGCTTGTCTGTGACTGAAATAAGTTTAAGAGTGTGGAGATTAAATTAATGCTCATACAAAATGCATCTAGATGCATTTCCAAATAAATTCACATTTTCACAAAATTACATATTTAGTAGTTTGGGGTCAGCACAGTTTTCTGTTTTTTGTTTTTTTTAATAGAAATCAATACTTTTACTTAGCAAGCAATATCACAGGAATAAATTACATTTTAAAATATACTGCAATAGAAAACAGTTATTTTAAATTGTAATACTATTCCACAATATTACTGTTTTTATTGTATTTTTGATCAAATGAATGTATCTTTGGGGAGCAAAAAATAAAAAAAAAATTTCTAAAAAATTCTAAACATTTGGAACAAACCCATATAGGAGAGTATATAAATAAATAGAAATATTATCAACTATATTAGCAATAATACTAGTAAAGTTCATTTACAAGCATTATCAAATATAATTACAAAGTACATAAAAAGTTTTGTGAATAATTTTTAAAAGTTTTTATAAAAAGACTGGACAGGATTTTGTCATTTGAAACATATTTGCCAATGGTTATTTTATTTTATTTTATTTTATTTTACATTGTCGCATTGTTCATAAAGCATTCTATTAAATATAACATTAACACTGTAATGTAAAGATTTAAAACATACAACTTATACTCTATTTGGATTCCTTTTACATGTGCAAGGCAACAGAAATGCTATTCATTGAGACTGATTGAATATCATTGTTGGTATTAAAACGTTTTACACAAAAGGCTACAAAAAACTTTTAAGGACTTTCAGAATCTTTCAATGGAATTTAGAGGCTTTCAGCTCCATGTAAGCACAAACGCAAGTAACACTAACATGCTTATGAAAAGTAATCCTGCTGTTTCTGCCAAATGAATTCATCCTCCTCAGCGAACACTCAGCAAAGGCTTAAACATCTTTCTCACCAAAGCTGTAAATGCGAGCGAGTGGACAGAGGGCCCTAATGCTCAAATTTATTTCTCCCTGTTAGGAAGCAGTGAAGTGAAAAGTGATTTAGCATGAAGTCCTGGCTCAAAGCCAGTCAGTCTCCTTTAGAAAAAACTAGTCCATACGGTGAGCATGCATTAAGCAGAACTGGACCCTATCACCCAAACAAACCACAAAAGAAATAGCAGACAGAAGACCAGCCATTTTCCTCAGTATTAAACAAACAGCAGGGTGTGAAGGGATGAATATTTGTAACACTTTATATAAACATAGACAAAGTTATAAAAAGCCATCTGCTCTTGGACGCTCTCAGAATTCCTCGGGGCTTAAGAACAATGATGTCAGGGCTCTTGAAATATTAAGAGAGCTATTTGTCTAATCAGCCATCTGCATTAAATGAGTGGCTCGCCCTAAAATTAAAATACTGTCATCATTTTAACTTTTATGACTTTTTGTGTGTGTGGAATACATACAAATATATTTTGAAGAGGACACCAAATTCTTTTGAGTTCTATACGGACAAAAAAAGTAAAAAAATTGAATAAAAATTTAATTAAATTCAATTCAATTCAAGTGAAATGGACCCAACATTTTTCTTTTGTGTTGCATATGCATACAAGTTTGGGAAGACATGAGTAAATAATGTAAAATAAGTAAATAATGACAGAATTTCATTATTGTGTGGACTATTACTTTGATATATTAATAATGCACAAATGGTGTTGATGAAAGCTGATTATTTAAGCCAAGCAGGCAAAAAAATAAATCTACTGGTTTTGACTGATGGCAAACAGCATTTAATTCAATACAGTCAATGTATAGTCTTTTTCATATATGCATGTTTTAAAAGTTTTGTTTTTTATCATTTGCATTTGTTATCTGACTCACAACTGTCATGATTTCCAGCTGGAGTGCCCACAAGCCCCTCCACAGGGCACTCCATCCAGAACATCACCATCATCTCAGAAACTCCATTTCCCATAACACCCCATGCCTAAGACTGTTTGCACACACCTGGTTAGGAACTGATTGCACACACCTGGTTAGGAACTGATTGCACACACACCTGGTTCCTATCAGGAGGACTATTTAAGTCACACACACATTCACCTCATTGCGAAGTCTTGTATTCCCCCGGCCTACCTTTCTGACTGTTTTCTTTTCTCTTTGTGGTTCCTTCCGTGCATTGCCTTGGACTGTTCTCCCCAAGTGTAAAAACACTTGCAGACATTTTTCGCTTCTCTCTAATGCTATTTAAATAAGTCAACACTTTATATTCAGCATGAATTTCATATTTGTCCTTAGAACATATTTGTCAGATGAATTCCTTTGACCTTAAATGTTTACTTAAAGTACTGTACCCTCTAAGATTTTAAGTTTATATTTTCATAATTTAACAATGCATTCCCAAATGTCTGTTACTGGTCACACGGATTTCTTTTATAGTAAATGTTTTATTATGATTACTTTTCGTTTTCGTATTTATGTCAATTTAACATCTTCATAACTTCACAAACCCCAGTCATACAACACAGTTACTGTCAAGTTCTTAGCCAGTACTGACACACAGAAAGTCAGAAAATGTTAGTAAAAGATCAATAGAGTGGAAATATTACTAACCGTGGTGGATGATGCCATTTTCCAGGAGAGCCTGGCCCAAATGAACCCCTTCCTCAGGGTTATTGGTCTCTCCGATCTCCATCAGCCAAGACACAAACTCACTAAGAAAAGAGAGATGGAGGACACATAAATAACGTGAGGACAAACAAAGAGGGACCCATAAATTATATGAATGACTGTCCACAAAATCCATTAAAACTGAGTGATCACACCACAGAGACGAGCGACATAATTAATAGTCTTCTTGTGCAGTGAGATGGAGTTTAAGTCTGGTCACTTTTCCTTTTTTTTTCTTTCTTTCTAGTCATCTATGTACTATCCAGCAATCCATCCAGACATCTACTCATATACCATCTATCCATCCATCCATCCATTCACTGAACATTTACAATGCAGAGATTAGAATAAAAAAGATTTTCTATTTCTCTCCTCTTTTTCAATCTTTCTCTGGTTTCTTAAGTCAGTATTTTTCTCTCGATAAAGCTAAACTGACTGCCCTGTATAATTTAGTAATTTTGCTGGGTAAAGCCACTGTCTCAGTGGAGGATATCTGATTCCACTCCCTCCCCCGCGCCTCCTTCCCATCCATCTCTCCGCAAAACCAAAACGAACATGCCAAGCTCCACCAGTGTGTTATAATCCTGCGGCTCTTCCCAGAGTTTGTGGAACCCAATGGTGATACAGCATTGGAAACATCTCAGACTCCTGCAGACCTCTGAAGTTTTAGGAGATAGAATTTATCAAAAAAGAGACCAGGCTTACAGTAGGTCTGTACTCCAAAGCGTTCATAAATTACAACCATTTAAGTTTGGATACTGCTTTTTCGCTGACTGAATGATATGGAGAGATAGAAACAGAAAGAGAAAATGACAGCGAACGAAATGAATGAAGAAAGATGAATACAGAACAAGACAGAATGTACAGATGAAGAGCATAACAGTGTCTGTGACAGAATTATTGAATTCAGTGATTGAAAGAGAAAGAGTGAAATGACAAGAAATAACGCATGGTTTGTCAGTCTGCTGTCACTTTGGTAATTGCTTTAAAGTTGTTACCTTTATTTCTGTATAACTGAACTGTACAGAAAACCACAGTATTATTAATGAAACTAATTTCTTAAGATCACAAACACATCAGATTTTTAATCAAGAAACAGAGATGTTCCAGTAGCTCAATATGCAACCATACACACTGTATATGGCACATGTAACTATATACTGTATATGTGTGTGTGTGTGTGTGTGTGTGTACTAAAAGTGAATTTAGACATCATAGTACTATAAGAAATAGTTACAGAAATAAGCTACAGAAATAAAATAATAAAATAAATTAATAAGTTCTCATTACAATGAAAAAGTGGGATTTCTCAGATTACTATGGGACAACAATTATTGGTTTAATTATCGATTAGATGAAATATTATTGGTTTGATCTAAAAAAGTGCAATTATAATTTTATATCAGTAAGTCTTAAGCCGTATGTCAATATGTTAAGAGTTTTAAAGTAGTGCTGACAAATGATTGTGGACTTTGTGTTTACATAATATATATGTGTATGTACATTATTATCTTTATATAAACACAAACACATACGTGCATATATTTAAGAAAAATATGTTATGTATAAGAATATAAATATATAAATGTGCATGTAAATATTTTCAATATATACACTGTATGTGTGTTTATTTATATATAAATAATATAAACATTTATATAATAAATATACACAGACACATACAGTACATATATTATGTAAACAAAAACTTTTATTTTACAGCACTAATTTTAAAAATACTTAGTATGAAAAATATTTTTAATTAATTATGGTATAGATTTTTGTTTGTTTTTTACTTGGGTAAACAAAATTAAAATAATAAACACCACCTGATAAATATCCAATACTGTGACTAATACTCAAATCAATCCATCAATCAATCAATCATAAATACCTACAACACAAATACTAATAAATGTAAATCAACTGTAAGCCAAATACTACATGCTGGTCCTGAGTGGGAACAAAAAAACACACATAATTTAACTGAGCAGCTTGTTCTTAAAAATAGAGTTTAACTAAATATAGTGAATGATATCCTTAAAGCAAGTGTTTTAATTAAGTCTGGTTGTTAATTAAGAGCTAACCTTTGCTGCAAATTCAATACTCAGAGTTTAACATGCAAATTTAGCACATAAAGCAAAGAGAGAGAGAGAGAGAGACGTGTATTGCAAGGAAAGAACTACAGTATATGAAAGCAAAGCAGAATTAAAATAGTTGAGGCATAGAGACACATGAAGCACACAGAGATGAGATTGATCAAAAATACTACTGGCTGTGAATCAAGTGTTAAAATAGTAACACAATCCGATGGCCAGATCACCGCAGTGTTTCAGCACGCTCACCCAGACAGAGATATATTTTCACAGGTTCTGCTGTCATATGTTTCTTCAGTCCATCTGGCTTTCTGAGACGCACAAACCACCCACTCATGAACATTATCTGCTGTCTGTGATCTCTAACCTTAATGAATCCATTCCCGCTCCAGACCTCGCTGTCTGTGTGCTGTCTGGAAACACTGAGGGAAAAAAGTTGTGCCCCTAAATCCATTTACAAAATAATCTAGCCACAACTATACAAGGTTGTTCTTTGAGGAGGCTTTTTTTTATTATCATCTTCTTTGAACAGGCAAACCCCAACCCAAAATGACATTATAAAGAGTGAAAGTCTTGTTTGCGGTTGAGTGTCACAGAGTTTTTTGAGTTACTTATTTTAGCGAATGGTAAGGTTGTCGTATTGACATCTCAAAGGGTTTAAACACCAGCTACAGACACTTCTGGGTTGCCAGTTGAGCTGCGTTAATCTGAGTTCAGCCTAAGGATTTCCCAACCACACTTAAAGCAAAAGAGATCAGAGCAGGAAAAATCCAACACATCTTGGAACAATCTCCTTTATATTTTCTGGTCTGGGTGCTTCATGCAGACTGCAGATGTTCACACTTACTTATCTTCAAAGGTAGGCGTCAATATTTCTATCAGATCAAACTTACTAAAACAATGATTACTAATACAGAAAACTACCTTGTGGTCACTAAGTCGTTGAAAAAAAAAGATGTTAATATTATAAACCCTATACGTTGACATAATTCTAGGTTATTTTGTTTCACATTGCCCTGGTTTAGTTCTTAGTCCTGAGTAGTCAGGTTATAAGGTTTCATGTGATAACTCTGGGTTGATATTCTCTGCATATTTATGAGGTTAATAATTGATTTGTTTTAATACCTGCTTTTCTGAAATAAAAACTATGTTGCCAGATAAAAGTGAACTGATTTAAATTTTACATTTCCTTTTATTGTTTTCCTAAAATATCAAATTAAAGGTTTGGCTTTAAGGTGGTTTATGATTGGTCGGTAGATCCATCACAGTGGAATTTGTGGTTAACAATGCAAAAGTGGTGCATCTTCAAATGTTCAGGATCAGTAAGATTTAAAATAAATAAATAAATAAAATTGTTACTAACCAAAATTTGGTTGTGTACTGTGTCTGTGTATATATATATATATATATATATATATATATATACACAGACACACATGCATGTATATATTTTTCAAAATATTTACATGTATATACATTATATAATTATATTCTATATAGATATAATATACATACATATACATATAGATATAATATATATATACATATTTAAGAAATATGTTCGTTTACAAAAGCAGATAACTCCAACATGAAAAAAGAGAGTTAACTGTTTTTGCAAATAAACTCATATAGAAATAATTTATTAATAATTTATGAATTTGTTTGTTAACCCTTTAACCCCTTTAATTAATTTTCGAACACAGACGTCAAACTTAAATTGTTATAATTCATGAAAAAATACATTTTGTAATGTGATTATGAAGAATTATTTCCATTGTAATGCAATGTCTGATTTTAAAAAAATCTGAGGTTTTATGCTTTCAATTGATATATAATTTATGATGATTTGTAATACATAATAGGGAAAAAGGTAACAAAAAGAAAGACTTTATGTGACAAAGGTCAGAACATAGATTGTAGATTTCTGAAGTGCACATAAATTAATCTATTACAGTTGTTACATAATTTGTAACCAAAAGAAAAACTATTTATAACATATATTTAGGAGTCTTAGACCTTTTCAATGATATAGAGTTTGTCATGATTAGATTACGATCTATTAGTAATATAGTGAATTAAACTTAGGGGTCACTGTCAAAAGATGAGTGACAGTTAAGAAGTTAAATAATAAGACTAATTTGAATAGAATTTCAGCTACTGTAAAACTACTGTAGACTATCAGCTCCCTTAATTCTTCATATTTTCTCCAAAATGAATCCAGATAAACTGATATAGTCTACAGATTCCATCTGGGCCTGCTCAACTATGCTAGTTATCTCTGTGGTGTTTCTGAACACAGTATAAACACAAACAGGGTGGTGCAGGGAACTCTGGGTACCATTTAAAACAGTGCAGATTTACACTGCTAAATAAAAAGCAAGTATAAAAACATTCAACCAGTGCTCTTAAAAGAAGATTCACAACCATAAAAAAGGCCCAGAAGCCATTTCTCTAAGGATAAGAAAAGAAAAAAAAAACAAAAGACAGATTTAAAGGCACAAAAATGAACGGGTAATAAAAACGATCCTGACTTAGTGTTTGAGATCTATTCATCATGTACAATAGCCTGAGATCTGTTCACCCGAATGCTGTACATCCCTAACGTCATTTATGATGTTCATAAAATGTTATGTACTCAGGTCACTACAGTCACTCTCATTCTCAGCATGTCCCTCGGGCTCCCGTGATACTACAGGTCGTGACCTCTAGTGTAATCTCTCCTGGAGTCCATCACAGCCATTATCTGCACAGATAGAGCACAGAGAGACGGCTCCTGCTGACCTACCTTCCAAGGAAGCACTTGGGGAAGGTGGTGAGTTTGCGCTTGCGGTCTTTAATGAGGTGGCCCTGTTTACTCATGAGGTTATAAAGCTTCTCTCCTTTCTCAGATATCATCACCCAGGTGTCCTGCTCCATGCCCAGTCGCAATGCTGGAAAAGCACACAAGAGAGAGATTGCACTGTCTGAACCCAGAATTACACAGATCGTATGTGTGTATGTGCTGTATATTTAGCACAGTGTATGTAGGTATATGTACTGCGTATGTATTATTTTATTTTATATCTATATAATATATATTTATATAAATTGAGGTTATATTTATTGTATATACTTTTATAATATACAAATATTTGTAATTATCATATATATTTATATAAAATGCTTTTATATATAATACATATATTTATTGGTGCTGTCGAATGATTATTAATCGCATTCAAAATAAACATTTTTCTCTACATAATATACTGTATATTTATTATGCATATATAAATAAACACACCATGCATGTATATATTTAAGAAAAAAATTATATTTTCAAAAGATATCCTGTATGTGTGTGTATTTACACATACATAATATATATACACAGTACACACACATATATTACATAAAAACTTTTATTTTGGATGCAATTAATCATTTGACAGCACTAATATTTATACATACATACACATAATGTTTAAAACATAAATTTAATAGAGGTATCTGTATCAGTATTGGCGATATTGATCTTAAAATGACTTAATAAAAAGATGCTACCATATTGCTATTATATATAGATATATGTTATTTTATATATATATATATATATATATTTTTTTTTTTTTGTTTTTTTTTATATATATATATTGCGTCTACATTCATTTCAGGATTCAACTTATAATATATTTATTGTTACTAACTGTAAGTTGTTTATATATTTAATTTTTAACTGTTTATATAATATAACTACAATAAAATATATAATATAATATAATATAATATTAGTGCTGTCAAATGATTAATTACGTTTAATCGCATCCAAAATAAAAGTAATAATTTAAATTATATATTACATATATATGTATTTGTACTGTGTATATTTATTATATGTGCAGTATATATTTTGAGAATATTTACATTTATACATTTCTATATTCATATTCTTAAATTTTATACTATACATGAAGACATTTAATATATAGCATATTTATCTTAAATCTATAAATGCATATGTTTGTATTTATATCTATACATAAATAAATATACGCAGTATAGACACATATATTAAGCAAAAAAAAATATTATTATGGATGTGAAACAAAAAAACACATAATAATAATAATAATAATAACAATTAACAACAAAAACTTCACAATTAGCAAAACCATAACAATTAAATTTCAAATTAAGGCATTTGTTTTTTATATTTTTATTTTTTCAGCAGGTATTATTATATCGCTACTCACTTTTTCGTCTTTCTCTCTCTTTTAAAATGGCCTCCAGCCACTCCTGCTTCTCCTCCGGCGTCTTCGCCATGCAGACGAACCACTTGTTCTTCGCCGTGTTATGGATCTTCCAGCCGTTGTTCACGATGTTCCCGCTGCTGTGGTAATCCGCTGAGGAAAAACACCGACAAGTAATCAATGTCTGCCTGTCAGAGACTCCTTTTATAGCCCTCCCAGGCCACTTCCTTGGATTTTTCCAAAACATATTTTCTTTTGTCTGTGTGGCCCGTTTGTCTACATGTGGCACGACCAGCAATGTTCTCCGTTTCGCATTCTTGCCTTCCCTCCACATTTGTATGCCAGGCTATCTATCAAAGCGGCCCAGATGACAAAATGGATGTTCTTGGGCATAAACAAAGCAGTGTGAACAGCCCAAGAGAACAGTAAAGTTCAGAGCAAATGAAACATTCCCACATGAAACAGGCAACAAACAAACCAGTCCATGAATGAAATGGATCACAGGCAGACGACGAATCGATTGCTCTAATTACAAGGCCGTGAAGAATCGACATGCTATTTGAACAGTCCTGAAGAACAGGCAGGAATTAAAACCCATCTTGAAGCACTGATTGCATCAATGTCTCAGTGGAACAAAACCCTTTAGAACTTTTTTGCAACTTTCAAACAATACTGTGTGTGGTGGTTTCTTAATTGTTTTCATGCATTGTTTTGGGATAAGTGCTTCTCCACATTGCTTCGCAAGCAAATTGAGTCATGATCATGAATTTTGTGCTGATGAATAAATAAAGCAATTAATAAAACAGCATTGCTTTATTTTAAAGTAAGTTCATGTGTGCGTGTGTATATACAGTATATATATAAATCAATTAGTAAAGTGGTCTTAACTGTAATGCCCCAAATATTTGCTATTATATAAGTTATAATGCATAATTAATAACTTCACAAAAAATAATATTATTAAAATTAAGTTTTTGTTTATGTAATATCTGTGTGTGTGTTTGTATATTGTGTGCATATATAAATACACACACATACAGGATATTATTTAATATATAAAATATATAAAATTTGATTTGACTGCATTAATATATATATATATATTTATATATATATATGTGTGTGTGTGTGTGTGTGTGTGTGTGCGTGAACAGAAAATTAATAATTAATGAATACATTTAAATTATTATTATTATTATTATTATTATAAAATAGTTACTTAAACATTTTTTTTTTAATATTATTGCACAAATTACCTAATGTCATGTTAACACATTCACAGGCAGCTCATGAGTTCATCTGAATCGCTCATGTAACACATCTGTTTCAAAAAGACAGACTACATTTGCTAAAAACTCCCTTATTAGGATAGTGATGATTAAGCAATAATCGTGACAGCCCTACAAGCAAAATCTACCAGAATATAACTCTGAAAACCATTTGCGAACAAACGCCTCAGCAAAAAAACAAGTAAGTTGAGATGTATTCATCAGTACATTTTCTCATGCATTAGAAATGGGCCGTTCGTTCGCACCATAATCAGTCAATCTGGGCGCCTGTGTTTCCTTCCCCCGTGAACGGCCTGTGTGTTGCAATGATTACGCCTCTCAATTCAGCACAGGAATTGGATAAATTACAAACATCCATCTGTGCGAGCGCTGGTGGGATAACTTCACCACAGGCAGCATCTTCTTTTAATTCAACCGAATCGTTTTCCAAATAGCTCTTAACTTTCATTCAAAGACCCATCAGTTTGAAAACCGCTTCATTAGCCCTTGCACTTTTTTAATTCATTATAAACCTACAAGCTTTTACCTGAGCACTCTTTCTTTCATCTAAACGATTGAAATGCAAATCAAAGAGAAACTCTTCATCTATGAGTTAGAGTGCACTTTTACAGCCGCACACGGGAAGTCTCCATCAACAGCTTTCATTACACACAAATAATAGCGTATGTCTGGATTTTACACGGAGACATTGGGGAGAATGGGAAAACACCCATGAGCAAATGCGGCGGTGCTGGCTTTGTTTAGATTCCATGGACTGAAACCCATCCATCTCCAGAGAAGCCAGATATTAGGTCCGCCAGGGAGCAAATGATTGCTTCTACAAATATAACTGATAATCAGAGCCTCTCCATCGCCAAAACACACTCCACTCAAGAGTTCATCCAGTCAACGGGCTCCAAGCACTTGTCATCCTGCCCAGAAAATGGCATTTTTCTAACCTTTAGCCGTTAAAGTAGTTAAACGCTTACCCCACGCGCTTTGAAACTATAAAGTGCTACAGAGCTATAGAGTTTATTACAGTTTCCCCCTGAGGGTGCAAAGATTATTCGTTTTTTTTTAAACTAATGGATGGAGATCCATTAAAGCCAATTATGTTTGCCGTCACATGACTTACTGTATATGAAATACTTTTATGGTGGTATTTTGCACCTTTAAAGAGCTTAATAGCTGTTGTAACCAATTAATTTCATTAAAAGGAAAAGACATTCGGATAAAATCTTTATTTTGTGTTTTACAGAAATAAATTTTAAATATAAAAATAGTCATATCAGGGGTAATAGAGTTAACTAAAAGTTAATTTATCTTAAAAATTAAAAAAATATAAAAAAATATAAAAACAAAAAAAATTTACTGTTTTCTTTTTAATATATATTGGTCAAAGACGAAAAAGGGTTTAACCCATTAAATTATATGTGTAATAATGCTTTAATTTTTTTTTGCTTTCCCCAAAAAATGTAAAAGTTTTCTGTTTAAATTAATTACAAATTTGTTTTTTTGTTTTTCTGAGCCAAAAATAAATCTCACATTTTATTCCCTGATTTACTAAATTTATCTACTAAAATGTCATTCAGTGTAACAATCTTGTCAGACATATATTTACAACAAAAATCTATTTATGACACATTAAAATATTTACTTAGAATTACTTTCACCCCAAATACTAATCTGTTGTAAATTAACATTTTTTAAACTTGCCATTAACCTAGGTTTTACCCATTTTTTTACTCATTTAAAACACAATAAAATTGTATGCTTCCTTTTTCTTTTATATATTTTAATACGTACAAGTCAGAATAAGCATGTTGTTTGAATTTTTACATAAATATTTTGTCACTGAATTACAATGTAACATTATTTCAACCAAATTTTGACATTTTATTCTCCAACATTTATTTGAAACTTTAAAAGTAAACACTTTCCTTACATTTAAAGTGCTTTCTATGGAAATAAAATTACTTTTGTGAATTTATTTTGATGCGAACATCTTAAAGTCTTTGATATATTTGTGTGTGTGTGTGTGTGACTTTAAATGTTAAATTAAAATAAATTTTATCCTCTGAAATGAAATACATCGCTTTGATTCCATTACACAAATTTAATTTATTACTTTGACAATTAATTTCAGAAATCAGTGTCAAAATAGAATAGAATAGAATAGAATTTTTTTCATTTTCATTGTACTAAAATGTCTAAAACTAAAACTGGACAAAATAAAAAACAAAATGGTAAAACACTAACTCAATTACTTAAGGTGTCCTTGTTACACAAATTACTTATTATTATAATAACAATCAATTCTACATAGTTACATACAGTATAAGTAACCCTAAACCAAACCTTAATCCTAACCCTAACTATATAGTAAGTACATGTAGTTGATTAATATTACTCAGTACTTAAATGTATGATTACACTGTAAAATAAAGTAACCCAAAATAATATAAACAAATTCTAATAGTATCTCAACAATGCTAAAATAACACTGATATGGATTTGTAATGACATGAGGGTGAGTAAACAACACACCTGTTCCATCATCCACATTCTCCACCTCCATGACCTCTGTGTTGATTCGACCTCGGAACAGATAACGAGGACCCTCAGTGGCTGTCTTACTGTTTTTCAAACGCCTGTAACAGAGCCCAGCACAGAACCATTACTCTGAGCTTCTCTGTTATCTCATTAAAACCCAACACAGCTGGCAGCTGCAAGGTTTGACAGCTGAAAGTGAAAGCTCACCTGTTCTTCTTCTTACTGTACACCAGCAAGTTGTCAAAGAGGAAGAAGATGCGTTCCTGGATGTTCCCCGCAGAGATCTTCAGCAGAACTCCCTGCATGAGCATCTCCGTACAGCTGTCTGTGATATTGGAGCCCTAAGAGTGGAAAATAGCCATTGCAAATAGCATATTGTGATAAAGTTCATTATTTTCTGTAATGTACTGATAAACATTAGACTTTCATATATTTTAGATTC